>JAFBJQ010004467.1:167708-257212 GCA_016785345.1 Trinectes maculatus | reverse complement strand
GGAACCCCCCCCCCCCCCCCCCACCTCCCAGTGTGACCTTCCCGTCCCACACAGAAATATGAGGACATCATTCTCTGGTGGCTCTAAAACGTCAAGACAAAGGTGTTGACATTGATGCTCGCAGCATGGTAGCGTACCTGTGGACAAGAAACGCTAAATACAAACCCATTCAATCCAAGTCTGACTCGGGCATTAGTGTGTGGGCAGGTCTTACACAGTGGTTTACAGAGAATAATAACGCCATTTGTTGTCCCATTGTAATCTTTTCATGTGTCACCTTCCAGTGGTGGTTACTTCATTGACATGTCAAGGCTACAAATGATTGTTTGAGCCAAGAGACCGAAGTAAAAAAAAAAAAATACTACTATTAAGTGACTGAGTCTAAAAGCCCACGCCAAATAGAAAAAGGGAAAGTGAAACAGTTCATCTCAGCATGAAATGGTATTTACATGGTATTTATAATTGAGATGTCGTTTTCTTTTTTATGTTTAGACCCCTTTTCTTTATTTTTAATTTTGTCCTAGAAGTTTGGACTCAGTGCTGTAAAATAAAGCAGCTGCCCAGTAGTTAGTTTGGCTTAGCTTTTAGAAGCTTGTTATGTTTACAAGTCTGAGTAGACATTGTAAGCCCCTACATCTTCCCTCCAGTGCCTGTGAATAAAAGGAAGACAGGAAAGGAAGACAGGCACGTCAAAGGCCACTCGTCTAGAGTCCCTCATGTTTTAAACCCAATCAAGCTGCCCAGTGATAACACAAGCCCCGGGTCTTGTCTCTTCATTCTTGCAGCGGCAACAAAGACCGAGAGAAAACATGGCTTGAGCCTTTGTTCTCCATACCAAGTACTTTTAAAAGGTTATAGGTGCTTTGATTTCTATCTCTCCACTAGTGTGGTGCGGCTGGTGGAAAAGTTGGCGTTGGGGCCAACAGGTTGACAGCTACCTGGGTGGTGTTACAGACGAGCTGAGCCTGGGGGCCCTGCTGGCGCCACGCCACACAACGACTGTAATTACCTGTGAGAGGAAAAAAGGCCATGTCTGCACCTGTGACAGACATGCCCTGATTAATAGATGAGACTCACATCCATTCCGTGCCTTTACTGTTCCGCTGACTACTTCCCTCTGTCAAGATTTAAGATCTAAACCTTCTGGAGCTCACGGTGTTTAATCTGTAAATTTGATGCCGCTGTGGGCTTTGAAGATGATTTTACCGCTGATTCCTCTGATCCAGGAGGAGGGTTTCTCTGCTGCAAAAACAGTTTTCTTGGATAAATAATAAAAGTGGACATGAGAAGGATATTTGTCAAAAAAAACCCCCAACAGTATCATACATTTGTTGAAGGAACTCTAAAAATACTCTGGATTCAAGCGTGATAGATGAAAAAAAACAAGTGACTCTGATCTGTGATGTGATGATGGTCCTTTGTTTATGCTTTTTACACAATTATGAGGTAACAGTGAATGTCTCTTTCTTCTCCTGATACATTTACCTCCGCCCACACTAACAACTGGAACAGGGATTCTATTTCATATACATCAGACATGGTGGTGTTACTCACAGGGCCTGACCTAGACTATTCTCTACCCTATATCGGCTCATTCCAGAACGAGCAGAATGGTGTCTTTGTCCTGCATCAGCCGGCTCACGGAGACACCACAACAAACACAAAACATGAAACTTCAGCCCGCTCTTTGCTGGGGTTTGGGGGGTAATGGAGCCTTTCGCTGCAGTTCAAATAAAACAGAAACAAGGCCTGTCTCAGCTTTCACTGCCAGCAGGAGAATCTGTTTCAATGCAGCTGTTTTCACAGCAGCCGCACCTGGTCGAGCCCAACAGGACGCTGAGGTTAGTTCAATGGTGAGGGAGAGGTGAGACGGCAGAACATAACGGTGAGAATGTTAGTTGAATGCGAGACAAAGACAGAAGTAGAAGTATAAATGTGGTTATCACCACACAAGAATGAAACATTGTTTTGTTTTTGTCACAGCCAAACAGCCGAGTGAGGAAAGTGTCAATCATTTACAGTGTTGTACACCCCACACACTCCTGAGAAAAGCCTCTATCAACCAAAATGTTAAAAACAGAGTGGGTGAACCATTGAGGGTGTGGAGAGATGAGAAAAATAGATTCAGGTTCTCTGACGAGTGTGCTAAAGAGCCAAAAAAAAAAGTCCTTTGTGCTTTGTAAATACTTGACACAACAGAAATGTTACGTTCAATCAAGACCTGAGAGAGACGTCTGACTTTACCTCGCACGTAGAGATTGGCAGGAGCCGAGTAACGAGTCCCAGCACTGTTCATGGCAACGCATTCGTATTTCCCCTGGTCGGACTCCTCGCTGTTCTCGATCTGCAGAGCTCCTGCGGAGAGGATTAACACATTTAGCTGCCTGGACAGATGTGGACTATGAGATGTAACTACATGAGATGAGAAACCACAGCAGAAATGTGTACAGTGACTTGCGAATGAGCCTGTAGTCAACGAGTATAATCCAGTTTAAACATAATTAAGTGTCTCAGACATGGACGCAGCGTTGTCAAATAAACAAATAAATAAATAAATAGCTTACAGCAAAACATGGAGCTGATATGGCAGAGGACAGAGAGAGCGCTAACCAAATATTTACCCAGCCTTGCTAAAGAGAAAAAAAGACCATGACTGAAGGTCAATTAATCACTTGAATAACATGTCACAACAACCGCAGTCGGATTAAGCCTCCTGCTTAAGGAATTAATTGACAAAACCAAAGTGTTTGTGTCATGGCGGGTTATCTAGCTCAGCCATATGTTAGAACCCAGCTCAGCTATACTAAGTATCTTATCGCTGAATTTTTCCTCTCTGTCAACATTTGCTTGATGGCCAAAAATGCTATTTCAAATCCCTGACAGCACAGGTATCACTTCCCCAACCTCTGCTGAGTTAACACTGAGTGGCGAGCGTTCCTTCATTATCAATTATTTGACCATGTCTCACTGAAGCCCTCAAGGGAGATGCTCCTCTGCCAGATGGCTTAGATTAGTATTCACAATCCCAAGTAGGTGTAGTGGGACAGAAGGTTAACATGTTTCTAACAAACCATGAAAGCCCAGGAGACCGGCCGGTCTCAGTGTGGTCATTTTGACACACCATCTCCATAACTACCACCTAATCACTGCTACTGAACTGCAAGTTAACAAACTGGAAAAAAAGACTCACAACACAACTTACCTGCACACCATGAGTTCAAAAAGTACATGTTTTGAAACAACAATAACTTTTTGAAAAGTAAAAAAATGGTAAATACACATTAGTAAGTGATAACACTTATCATGTCTCAAAAACAGCATGGTGCTAGGCAGCCAGCCACCATGCCGTTTGAAAATGACAAAAATAGTCAGCGTAAGATGATGTCAGGATACATTTGTTTTTTCACATCATGCAGCATGAGATGAGTACAACAAACAGCTTCACCACCAACCATAGGGGACTCGAATCAAGAGGAGACCAAAAAAAGAGGAGCCAAACGGGGCGGGGCAGTGACATGTGATAATACCACCTCAGATCTCATGACAACACATCCCTCCAAGGTGTTTGCTCTGCTTGCTGAGCTCAACGCTGTCTGATTCAGCACTGACATGCAACTGCATACTAATGTCGGTGTCACGAATCTGTCAATCTAACTCTTCTCCTGTGGGAGAAAACACTGTACAGGAGTGTAGAAGGTTACGGGTGTGACAGTTGCCGGAGCTGCAACACTAAATTCCGTCAATTACTGCCAACTATTCAAACGCTGGTGGATCTTCTGCGAGGTCACTGCGCGTCTTTACAGAGCAGGAAGCCGACAGAGGCTGCCACAAGGCAACGCCAACTCGCAAATAGTTCATTTTAAAAGGGCCCTATTAGCCACTGTGGACAAACAAACACTGAGACAGACAGTTGGCACTATTCAGCCTGTCCCAGACGTCCACTTTTTACCTCACTGTTGTTGATTGGGAATCTTGGGAGAAAAACATATGATTTCCATAAAAAGGGAACCTTCCACCTTAACAATCTCAACCAGGCATCCTGTTCCCATGCTGGGGGGGGCAGTGCTGCATTGGCTTTATGCAAATCCAGCCATTTCAATTTACATTGAGGCCGCATCGAGGAGGCAGGTGGATCCTCTTGTGGCGATGGTGGCCTTTAGCTTAAAATGCAACTCCTAGCCCCCTTTTTGCTGAAGAGCTGGAGAAAAAGCTGTGGCTGAAAGCTGTTTTGCTTTTGTGCGAACGCGTATGTATGTGTTTGCTCATAAAAATGGCTCATTCTGACAGAATAATGGGAGACAATAGACTGGAAAAAGCTCATTTACAAGGTAACACCTTGGACTTTGTTTTGCATTTCCATTCCCCTGGCATCGGGGTTGGTGATCATTTGTTTGTTCAGGAGCAGACAGCAGACAGAACATGATCAGACAGAACATGTTGGGTAGAGACGAACGGGGACGTGGAGGAGGACGAGGGTGGTTTGGCGCTAACAGCGTGGATGAACCTGGTAAAGTGGCACTGGGAGAAATGCAGGGTTCTGATGTGGATGTGAGGGAATGGTCTGGATGTGATATTTCGCAACACACTTGAATCATCATCCTTACCTCTAATTGGTGTACCACCTAGGTGGGAGTAATTTCCATGCAAACAGGGTTGAGAGATTAGTTAGTAATCCACTTACAACAGTGGGAGAGAAAAAACATGGCTTCATAAAAAAACAACCGATAAAGTTTAGAAGCCACGCAATGCAACGAGACAAAGTTCAGTGAACTTAATTAGTGTTGTAAATAAAGTATAAATCCAGGCTTGTACATTATTTCTGCAAATAACTGAAAACAATGCAGATTTTGAAATAAAATCTCTCTTTAGGGCAACATTTTGAAATCTAAGGCTACGGGTACAGCCACATTTGCCCTTACTTCACAGCTGGGTTAGAATAATATGCAAAGTAAGCAGTTTTTTAATTAAGCTTTCTAATTTTAGATGACCCCCCCACCCACTTTGCACAGACTGCATTTATGCAGGTAGCGTCAGTGAAATGGGCAACAGAATGAAAGTCATACACAGTAATTAGAGTGATGCACAGCAAAAAGTATTCAGGTCAGAAGTATTACATTGAAAAGAGGTCGGTATCTCTACAGACAAACTGATTTAAATGCAGTGAAAAGATAAACTTGTGTCTGTGTGTCCCAAAAAAAAAAAAACGCCGAGTGCGATGCAAAAGGGGAAAGTGGGTCTGGCTCGTCTGTTCAGCTGTGGCAGCAAATAAATGCACTTGTTTAATTTCAGGTCATACGCAGTAATGTAAATCCTGACATGGCAGCAGATGTCAAGAGAAGGCTGGTGGATAAAAAGAATTGTGCGTTTGAGGGCATTACATATCAGCACATTTTCAGGCACTCTCAATATGTGCGAGGAGGAAAACTAATTAAAAGTTTGTTGCTGGAAGTAAAAGGAAAAAAAAAAGTGAGGGGAAAAAAAAACAGAATTAGGTGCAATTTTTATCACTGTTATAAAACATTATCAAACAATTAGTAATTGTGTTGGTATCTAATTTGTGATAAACCTGTGTCTAATTTGGGCTGTGCTTGTAGTGGAGCCACAATTTATTAGTGCAAGAACATGGACGGTCCAAGTGAGCGTGTTCTAGTGACCTGTATTCAGCTTTCACTTGGCAGCTTTAGTGCCTGGCCTTTCCTGGAGTAGCTCTCATCTTTAATCTTTGGGGCCTCAGGCCTGCAGCCTGGCCTGACACCCTCTAAGTGAGGTAGATTTAGTAAGGAGTGACAGGAGCGAACCTGGTCAAAAGCCACTAATCTTTCCATCTGATCCAGGTCAGGCAAGCTCCGTTTATTTATCAAGTACAATGACACTGGGAACAAGCCGTACCTCATTGATTTGTTTTTTTTTTTCCCCCTCAAGGTTGATCCTAAGCTAATGCATCATCGGCTGGCCTCATTGAGACCCAGCTGCATGTTAAAGAATGGATTAAGGATTATTTAATAAGGTGATTTTTTTTTTTGCTGTACTTTGAAAGGTTCCAAGCTCATGTATCACTGTCAAATATTGCAGGGATGCACAAACAACTTCTAACTTCTGCGTTACTTTCAAAGTGGCTGCAGCTGTTTTGAGAAATGAAATCCGCTATAAGGCGTCAGCAAACTAATCAACGTGTCAAAGAGTACATGCATAAAACTTTCACGTCCTTTGTGATGAAAGAGAATCTTCTTGAAGTTAGTTTAATAGTAGTCTTTTACCCGGCAACGTAACTTTACTATAATTTATGTGTTCTATATGTCATGTAGAGAAACAGAAAATGAACTTGATCAAATTAAACTGTACCTGAGCGAAGCTGTTTGATGCGCCCGTTGCTACTGCTAATGTCCACGGGAAGCATGTCCTTGAACCAGGAGATCTCTGGGTCTGGGTTTCCACTGGCAGCACACAGCATGGTGGCAGTTCGGGTTCTTTCAACCACCTTCAGCTGGGGACCCATGTCGATGGTCGGGAAGCCGTGGGGGATCTGGTTCTCTGAAAATGTGCATTGGTAGATCTTATTATAGCCACAGACAAAAGAGTAGGAGAAAATAAGTCAGAGAACCATCTCTTTGTTGCTGTGAGAGGTGCATCAGAGCTGTAAAGCTGGCGAGGACAGAGGATGAGAGATAACAAATGCATTTCAGGTGCTTTGACAGGTGCAAACCGTAATCAGAATGCACACAGTTGAAAAAAAACCAAACTGAAATCGGATTGATTATCATAGGAGGTGTGTTACCCAGCATATGGAATCTCTGCTTTAGATAGAGGAGGTATAGTTGCAATCCGCCTTTTGGCACCCATGCATAAATGAGCCGCCTTAGGCTGACTAATCTTAACTAACCTATTGGAATAATCCAAATCTTCATAATCATTAATTTAACTCTATTTGTTTTCTGTCTTGAAATTGACTGACTGTCACCAATCAACACCTGTCTAACACTGTAATACCAAGCCGCGTCTTATTGTTTACTATCAGTCATGTGCTGAATAAAGGAACTAGAATAACAAATGGATAGATGGATTGTTGGTGTTTTAATGAAAAGGGCCAATGATTAGAACGGCTGCCTGTGGTTTGGCATGGAAGGATTTTTAACCTAACTGAAGGTTACAAATGAGCAAACATTAGTTTGTCTGCAAGGATGTACACAATTTATACAAAATGGAGATTTGGCTACTTTAAGGACGTTGAGAAATGAGTGCCTAAAGTGGGATTACAACACTACAAATTAATAAATAGTCCATTAAAAATCAACTAATGATGACTTGAGAATCAAAAGGTATTCAACAGGATTTATAGCAAGCACAAAAATAAGACACAAACTGGAGCACAGTGTTGAATCCATTAAAGACTGTGATTGTAAATGTATGTATTTTTGAATGAGGAGGCTAAAGGCAAAATAACAGCAGTCAGAAATCTATGCAAGCTAAAATATAAAAATATAAAAGCTGTTTACTTTTCATTCATCAGAGGGAAAAAAACACCTTTTAAAAAACTGTTTATTCCAAGAACTACCACAAGTGCAAGGTCATACTGCATCAGTCATCACAGGTTATACCTACATACACTGTTCTCATACTATTATTACCTCTCCAGTCAACGCTTTTGTTTATTAAGAGCTCACTAAACGCTACTTAAGAAAATATTATTAATTCATAACTGTAAAACCATTACTGTTTCTTAAGCAGACATCTATAGTATATTGTGCACAAACGTTTTGACTTTATTGTGAGTGGTTTTAAAATTCCATCACCAATGAGACTCAAGACGGAGTCTACGGGATCACTTGGTTTGCCTCAGTCAGAAAGATCTATGTAACATATATTATAGTATATAGTTTGTCCATGAAGACAAGTATCTGTGTTGTTCTTTGTTCTAATCTCCAGCAGAGGAGTTGTTGCTCCGTTCACCCTTGTGTTTGGCCTGCAGCCCAGATCGTCTCATATTCAAATGTAGTTGGCCGATCTCAGCAAGGCTCCTTATCTCATGTGTTGAGGCTTACTTCCTGTCTAACAATACAGGGTCCTGTTTTTTTTTTCAGGAAGCCAAAACGAAATCAGGATACCTCTACAAAAGACACAACTAAAGCACAATGAAGTAATACTGTGCAATTTGTCATTGTATGAGTAATGGTAACAGTAGCTTCCTGTGTTCCTTTGTGGCTTGCTCTCTCCAACATGGAGGAGGCAGGTAGAGAATGAAAAAGGTTGAGGAGCACATTGAGTTGGAGACAGAAAAAGAATTAAAAAGAAAAATACCAGGAGATACACTGGGATGAACCTGCAGTAATATTCTGAATGAGGGTCTACTTTCAAGAAAAGAGATGAACAAAATCATAGATCCATATGTTATTATATTTTAAAGGTGAAATGAGGGGAAACCACTGTATTATACCAGACCTAAAGGGAGCTGAACCCAAGTCTCGACTACTTAGAATTCACTTATACAGTATGTTCATTATGGCCATAGATCTCCTGACAGGTGGTCCCTCAGTGGCTGCTGACACAGACCCAGTTTCCTCATGTACGCACTCACAGGGTTGGGAAGCATAGTGCGTATGTGGGTTCATGTGGTTGTGTTCAGGGACAGCAGACTGTGCTTGGGGACCTTGCTGCGGAACTAACCCAGGTGCTATGTTTCGCTTGTGCAATGAAGCTGCGACACCATTTTATTATCTAGATTTAGAAGCTCAACCCCCCAAAAATGAAAAAAAAAAAATATATATATATCAAAATGAGGACTTTGGTATCTTTAGACACCATGCATCAGTCTATAAAACAGACTGATTGATTGCTATAGACTGATCTATATAACATAAGATATGGTTAGAATAGATCATATTCTAACCATATGGTGGAAAACAATTGATTGAATGAGGCATGACACTGTCCTGTCAATCACAGCTAGCCAGTCACCTTAGGGACTGTACAGAGGAGGCTGTCATACCATACTCTGAGGTGAATTTCTGAATATTTGATTTCCTCCAGAATAGACCACCAGCCTCTGTGTGCTCTGTAATGTAGTTAGCCACAGAAAGCAGCATCTTGCCTTTCTGGGCAGAAAACTATTTATTCAAGAATGTATGGTAGAAGTGAGCATTTGACGGAAAAAAACAAACTAAAATATCAGCAGAGGATATTTCCTACCAAGCCCATGAGTCGGTGCCTATAGAATATTTATGATTAAGATTATTGGCAAATGTTCTTGAGCTGTGAAAAATGCAAGCCATTGATAAAACAGGGTGAAAGACCCCAAAGGAGTTATTACACGAGTCAGCGACTCTGTCGCATCAGGAAACAGGGAATAATTTACAAGGCAAACAGCAACTGCAGAGCTTGTGCACGAATCCATCTCTGTATTCTCTTTAATGTTTTCACTGCAGGTGAACTTTACGACTGGTGGACATTTCAGGAGGACAATGCACCATGGCGTCACATGGTGAGTCAGTTCTAACATGGCGACATAATGAATAATATATGTCGGAGGCAGATGTTTTTTTGCCTTCAAGGTTATTTCCATAGTTTGTACAGTTCTAGAGACAGAAAATAACCAAGGAAGTTACTCTGGGATTAATGGGAAGTGTGCACCCATTAAATAAATACATATAACAAAACCTTATCTGCTGTCTAATGAAAATGACATTAAAAGATGGAATAATGAGAGTCTGTGGTGCTCAGAGAGGAACTGGACTAAATATGGTTTTAGTTTTTAAGTTGTGTCCCTGAGGAGAGAGGGCAAACCATAACTACTTAGCAGAATTCCTGGCTTATGTCCCACGGTGCCATGTTGCCCTTAAGGGCCAAGCCAAAGAGGGATGATGATTAACTCGGTGACCTGCTGGCCTTACACATTTTGAAACACCCTGCCCACGGAGGCTTGGTTTGCACAATCACTGACATTTGTATTCCACTGAAATCATAGCGTCGACTGTTAAAGAATTCGTTTTGATGATTAACCTTGTACTTTTAAAGACACAAAAAAAATTGGACAATTGTTGAAATCCTTCCATAAAGAGTTCAACAGTTCATCGTTGCAATTTTAGGAAACTGGTACACAATATTCAAAGGTGAAACTTCTATCTCAGTTGCCAACTCATAAACCTCTCTTTGAATATAGTTTTCTAAAATCGCCCGTTTCCTTGAAAATGAATACTTGAAAGTTCTTTCAATGAATTTATCAAAAATCCTGTTGAGCTATTGTCTATATGTCTATGCTTACTGCTCGAACTCCTCTCACTGCTGGCCTTGTGTGTCATCCCAAAGGAGACAAAGATGTGCCTTTGTTCAGTCCTCTTTCATTTGAAGAGCAAAGAAAAGAAGGACGGGAAATTTGCAAAGCACCTAGTGCTGTAGTGCAGGCAATACAGGTTGATGTTTGTCAAGATAGAGGGCATCTTTAATAAAAACAGGCCCTCCTGTGCTGGGGTGTAATTCATCAAATAAGCTGCGCTCCTCTGTCGACTGGGGGCAGGAAAATACGAATAAGGCAAAAATCCTATGATAATGTCACGCAGGCGCTCCATTGCAAAGATGAACAATGCGACCGAGGAGAAAAAAACAACAACAACAACAACAAAAAATATCAATGACACATGACAGGAAGGAGATTATTGTGTTCTACTTCTGAGTCTGACTATCAAACTGGGGATTTATTCTGTATATATTCCTGCAGACAAATATCTGAATTGTGAATGCTGCGTACGCCTGTGTGTTGTATTGCTATAACAACGCGTCAGCAGGAACACCCAGGTTTTGCAAATGAGTAACACCTGAGAGGTAAAAACAGGTATGCGTGAACTGGTTCCTCCGTGTTTTGAAAAGTAAATGGGGCCATTGTTCCCTCAGCAGCCGTTTATCACGCACACGTCACCGTGCAACGTGAGCAGCTGAGCAGGAGAACTTGTTTTCAGAGGTTGTGTTGTGCTCCACAGTGGAAAAGAGGAGGGCAGAAGGGGAAAGTCTTAATGTGTTTTTCTGATTGTACTACTCAATTAGGATAGCAGTGGGGGCCGTAAGTATACACAAAAGGCATGGGGAAACACTGGCAACATCGTTTGTAAAGAGACGAGGCACTGGTAATTTGGCAATTAGCGAAAACTGAGAAAACACGATACAGTAATCTTAGATTGTTTGTGTCTAGGAGGTGTGCCCGCGCTGTAACAGCCACAGGCAGGTGAGGTAAGATTTAAACGTGAGAAGGGGGAGGGGGGAAAAAAAGTAGAACGGAGAGGGGGAAGGAGGAGGAGAAGAGGGGGGGGGGCAGGGGAGGGGTACATGCCAACCTCCTGCCAGCACCAATTACCAGTGTGAGTGGAGCGTGGCAGTTAGGGTGATGGGTCTAATCAGAGCCCTGCTGAACGAGACCCATCCCTGTCCTCCTGTCCCACTGGGAGGCTGCTGGAGCTCAATCCCACACTCACCTCAGCCAGCGCTTTTCCCCTCAACCCAAACATACTCATCTCTGTTGGGGAACATACTTCAGACCCCCTCCCCATCCCCTTCTTAACAGGGGAGCCCTGACATAGTGCCACCGGATACAACGCGCCTGTATAAAATAAAATAAAAAAATGAAAAAAACGCCTGCCTCATTTCCATTTCATGGTTGCGACATGTCTCCTGCCTCCCTTTACTCCAAGTGCATAAAGTGCAGAATGATATGTACTGCCATGAATGTTTTAAATGAGAGCTTCGCTGGGCAGAAGCATCCTGCAGAGGTGACATGCAATCACGCAACATAAAACATACAGGGACGCATGCCCTATGTCTAAGACGTATGTCGAAGAACATTTGTGGGAAAACATTACGGCATCATCCTTTAAGCTGTCCATAGCATCTCGCCTCATTGCGTATCAATAGTTAATCCAATTCAGCGTCAGCGGGCGCCATCAAAAATTAAGGAGGATACTGTGAAGCCTTGTGTAAGTTATTTAGCTTCTACATCCGAGCTGATCTCATTTCAAGCAAGAAATAAAAGGCCCTGTGATCTCCACATGTGCCTGTTGCCAATTGATGGATGACAACAATTAAAGGTGATGTCTCCTTTGATAGTGCAAACCAAAGGACCAGGGTGGCAGCAACACCGGCGGTTGCCTCATGAAATATTACTGCTCTAAAACGCGCTCTTTTAAACATACATCAGTGCACTGTCTGTCATGTTTTTTCTTTTTTTAAAAAAGGCTTTTTGCAGTACATGTACGTGATTTTAGTGTTTCAGTTCGCCTGTGTGTGAGTACGTGAGGTGTTTAGTTCATAACCGATGGGTAAATGTTTCAAAGAGGAATCTACTTTTGCAAAATTTGGAACTGCGAAGATTTCTGTCTCACCCTTTCCATGTTCAACTGATCCACGCTTTCGACAATTCACATTTCTGCGAGACAAACCTGAGAGGGAAACTAAATTTAGAGCAATGAGTGTTCTGTCTCAACTGGTCTCCAGTCAATCTGGCACTGAGAGGCAGACAAGCTGTCTGCGGAAACAAAGCGCGTAGCCTGCGGCTCTTCCTGGCCAAGAACATCGTCAAACCAGACATTTGCATCTGCTTGAGCCGCGGATGTGTGTGAGAGGTGTCGGTGGCAGCGGGAGGTGCAAACAGAAAGCCCCAGCTAACATGGGTTCAACTGAAAGGGCTCAGTGAGTAGTTGGGTTGCTGATTGCGTTTCAAACATGCAGCCAGTTCACTTGGAAAAGTGTTGAAGTGAAAAAGGGATTTATGAGAAAAAACGAAGGTGATGGTGGCGTAGGAACATGGTAACGGTTCCCTACAGATGAATGAGGATATAACAGTGTTTCTCTTTACAGTGACAATGTGTCATTACAAGTGCTGCTTATTAACATGCACTGTCGAAAACCTTCCTTTCTGAATCCCTGTAATATGTTCTGCCATGAAGGGGAGGTGAGAAATACAATTTCTCTTCAGAGAAATACGAGTCGGCAGAACTCCCACTGCAACATCAAAGAGCCAACACGGAGGTCATTGATGTAATACTGTTGTAATGACATAAAAATGACAAAAGAAAGCCTCCATGGAAATAAAAGGAAGGATGAAAAAAAAAAGACAACAAGTTACTAAATTCTCACAGGGCATTTTTCACAGATGGACCTCAGTCAGTGTGAGGAGTGACAGAGTTGACAATTACACAATTAACAGCTCTTTATCAGGCAGATGAGTGGATTTACTGCAGTTATTTACCGAGCAGCGAGTGAGCGAACGCTCGTGTACAATGTGCGTTTCAATACGTTTGCACATATTGTCGAGCCTGTTGTCTCTGGCACACTATCTCTTAGACCAGGTGTTATGGCAGTTGCTATGGAAATAGGTGGTGTGTCAAACAAACGTATTAACGGCATGCACAGACACACAAGCGCACCTGCACGCAGCAGACCATCACAAAACACAGCCATTACAAAAACACTACTAATGGAGCCGTTAATGCAGTCGGTCCTACGTGCTGGTGGCCATGTCAGGGTACTATTATTCCACTGTTTACCCAAGCATACTTGGAGTAAAAACTGTAATGCATGCCATGACCTTTGAAATAATACACTTTTTTGTCTGGCTGAGCAGAACATTTGGCCTTACTTCCTCGCTTACAGGCAGATAATCAATAACAGACATCTAATCCCCCCCCCACCCCGTTCTTTACTTTTCTTCCCTTCCCTTCCTCTCTCTTATCATCCCCACCCTCCTCTTACCTATTTATCTCCACTTTTCCCTCTTTCCCCTATCTGATATCATACTTCCACTGTCGTCATTATGATCTACAGCCCTGCCACATGCCCCGTGCCTATTATTTATGCTGCGGCGCACCGGTTAGTACATAACCATGGCCTCTGACCTATTACTGCAACCCAAGGGTGGTCTTCTGAATTCACACGGTTCTGCTGACCGAGTCACCTTGTGGGACAAGCACGGCTGCACAGAATCACATCCTCCATTAACTACGCGATACGAGTAGCACAGCTGTAGGCTTTCATTTCGAGATTACAGCCCTGGTCCTTGCCTGGTGGTCCTACTAACCGGAGTTTGATTGAAGACCCTTGAGATTATGGTATTGCAGGGTGCACGGTTTGTGGTTTACAGCTCATTTTAATGTAGCGGCCTCTAAGATGGAAAAACCTCAGGGCTCATGGTAAATTTCTGTGGTAATGTGATGTGGCTAATAAGACAGGTTATTCCTCCAGGTGTCCAGGAGAAGCGAACAAGGACAGGACCAGAAATCGGGAAGCGTGACGATTAATGAACAAAAGGAACTAGTGCAGCGGTGTGCAAATAAATAAATTAATTGATCCTCTCCACAGCAGAAATTAATCATCGGCAGGGCTCTACTGTGACATGTTTAGTGTAATTACGACAGATAGGGGTGGCTTTTATGAGTTCTGAGAGAGGCAGTGGATGTAGTGGAATGTGGCAGGTTCTGTTAATTAAATCCTGACTGACTGGGCTTCTGTGACAGCCTTTACGTATTCTCTCAGTCAGAAACAATTATACACAGAGCCTATGCGTCTGAGAGTCAGTGTCGACAGCTTTAACTTTGATTATGTATAGGGTGTGCAAGTGATGGGTGTTCACAATTACATATGGGCACGACCTGTAACACTTGTTCCCCTCAGCACTTTTCTTCATGCTCGTACATTCTGTGACTTTGGTGCAATTTACACATTATCATACCACAGTGAATACATACTGTCCTATTGTAGCAATACACTGATTATCATCTTTCACCCCCATCTTGATTCTATCATCATCACAATTTCAAAAAAAAAAAGACAGCCTCCTGTATTCCTGAATATAGATGTGGGGGGACTGCAAATATTTTAAAAGGTGCTGTTTTAATCTTACAAATAATAAAAGCAGTGCTGAAACCAACTGAACATGCCCTGACAGTGTGAGGGCTCAGCAGCGCATACCTGAGTTGCACCGCACTTGCTCAGTCACCCTTTCCTTGCAGACCAGGGTAAAATATTGATGCAGATGTAATGCATGCAAAATCAACAGTGCCTTTGACAGCTGTAAGCAGACCGACCAACCACAACCTTGGAAAACACAGCTTAGCAGCTCAGACAGAATGGGAGTATGCCTCTTAAACACAAGAAAAACGTCAAGCTTCAGGCCGAGCTGGCAGGCTGATGGCGAGGCAAGCCATTCGCTCGTACCTTCTATGGCCCACTGAGTAAGCCAAGAGGGCTTGGTGTGCAAATGTGTGAGGAAAGGGGGTCAGGGTGAAAGGACTCCCATTAGCCAGCTCATTGAGTGTAGGTATTAGAACCCCCCAACATGCAGCAGGCCCATCCATCCATATCCAGTCAGGGCCTGGGGAGTCGTTGACTTGTTGGCCTGCAGAGCTATAAGGAGCACAGGCCCAGGGTGTTGTTATCAACAAATCTATGGAGAATAAAATGTCAGCTTTTCTGTTGTTGCCTTTGTCTGTATAACTGAAGAGTCTTAAACTTAGACAGCGATAAGGTCACATAAGGTGGTGAGTTGTTTTTTTTTTGAGGTGGTGTGTTGTTCTTCATCAGGGACAATTAAAGATAAAAGTAAACATTACTAAAAATGAACACAGTTCAACACAAAAGTAGCCTACAAATGATAATCGAGATAAGTTAGTTTCCAGAGATTTTATATAAGATAATAACAATAATAATAATAATAATAATAATAATGATGATGTCTTACATTGAGCAGGGATTTCTATTTTTCTGGCGAGTGTTGGTTAAGTATGACTCATATGAGCAGAGACAGCCGCAGGCAGCTGTTACCGTCATCTAAGAGTCACATGAAATCATTTACACTAACCATACAAGGCAGTGTGTAATAACAGACCAACACTATTAATATATAGCAATTGTTAGAAATCTGAGGAAAAGTAATTTTACTAGTCTACATTTTGTTTATAATACACATGTAGCCCAAAGTTAAACTATATTTTCGCTACAGCAATGTCAGATTTGAAAAAAAGGGACTGAGTTCTGTGTAGTTTCAAACATCACTGTCTTGTATCAAATGTTCAAAAAAATATATGAAGTTTTCCAGTAAACCTCCAGTAAACCTCTGATTCACAGTTTCCTGTATATGGTTATGTTTCTCTGTGCAACCGAAAGGACGCTGAATCTGAAATTGCTGAAGGAGCAAGAACCGAGAATGGGAGACAGGTTGGATCGAGGCATGAAACACTTTTTAATTTAGATGTTAGATGAACATAATGAGGCAATGAACAAATTAATTTGATGAAGAATTACATGTAGCAGCTGACAGGATCCAAAGCGCTCCGGTTTAAGTCAGTGTGTGACTTGAATTTGACCCTTTTAATATCAGTTTGATTCCAGAGCACATGGCGTGACAGTTTCATCACACTCTGCCTTTACAATCACTCAAACAGCTTATATTTTTGGAAAACGTTATTTGATCTTCACATTCAGAGGGCTGACTCTATTTCCCCGATGGCCATTTGTCTGGTTTAGACAGAAACATAAAAAATAAAATAAAACTTATTAAAAGCATTCTTGGCTCACGGTGTTGGAGGAAGGCTGTATGAAAAAAAAAGAACAAAAATAAGAAAAAGAGGACCTAAGCAAGGAAGCAGGATATCAGTCTGAATGCATGCGTGTTGGAACACAATTGATAATCACAGTGGACATGTTCTGACAAACAATTCTTGGGTAAGAATCAGTAATTGAATAATGAACGTTGCTTGCAGCTGTCTGTGGCAGATACTGAATAGCAGATGTCAATTCCCGGATATCCCTTCCTGTTTCTGACAATGCCCAGATATTAACTGATGTGCATGTCTTGTCACATCTCCAATATCACTTAAAGCCTCGAGACAGCATCCAGATCAGGAGTGCAAAATGGCCTGACAATCAACAGAGGCCGTAACTTCAAGTTAAAAACATCGATTGGCTCCAACTCTGTTTTTAAAACATGTCCGGACGCAGGCGGAAACAACAATGTCGTGCTGTTCATGTCATGGAGTGTGGATCTATTTACAGAAACACCTATGCAATACTGTGCAATCCAATACATCAGCTCTGCAACAACCACATCTTATCGGGAGGTTAATAAGTTAAAGAAAAAGTTGCTGATTTTAATGGGTATTGCTGATGTTGTTACACTCGATACTTTCGCATAAAATATGAAATGTTCCTGTTTGTCCCCTTTGTGGAGGGCGGTATTAATTTCACCTCTGCCTAACGCAGACAGACTACAAAATATTCTCCAGATAAACTATGAGCAATGACACACGATAGGAGAAGGAAAAGCTTTTCTGCCATGCTTATGAAAGCTTCAGCCATTTCCTCTGCTGGAATAAGTATACTTTGTGATTTGTACACGGTTGTATTTTATGCAGGCTTCACAAAGGAGGATATTGATGAACTGTCAGTTACAGTCAGTTATAGACAATCAACATGTCAAACGGGTTCTTTCACAGAAACAGAACTGAGTAGGTTTTCAAACAAACAAAGGATTCCTAACGCTGTTTGCTGACGCACAACTTCACTGGGAAGCACTGGAAAAATACGTTTTCAGTATTGCACACTACAAGGAATCTAAGTAGACATTCAATATGAGAAAGCGTCAGGCTGGAATTTTATTTCTTTGGCAAGAGACTGAAATTATAGGATAAATTAGAGAATTGTAAACCAACTGCTGTGTTATGAGGTCATCTGCAGATGTGTTTGGAGGTTGCTGCAGAAATTACATGCAATCAACAATTTTCTAACAATGGAGAAAGTGGTGAAAGGCAATAAGGAGTTACACTAATGACATAAAGAACTGGTCTGATTTATCATCTGTCCTTAGAAAAACAAACAACAGGATAAATATTCCACTAATCGCCCTACAATAAAAAAAAAACTATCTTGGTTCTGCAATATATTCTATCAACCACTTTTCTTTTGCTGTTTTTTTTATTTACTGACCCTCTCTCTCCCTCGCTCTCATTCTCTCTCGCTCTCCCCTGGGGCTACAGACATGATCAGCACTGACAACGCAGACATACCAGACATTGCAGGCTTTACAGATACGGCTTGCCAAAAGCATGAAGCAATTTGATGGACAGGTACAGATGATAAAATGTTGCCTCAAAAGGAAGAATGACTACATACAGATGTCGAACAGATAGCATGAAAATTTAAGTCTGGTCAAATTGTTGCAAACAGCAACCAGTTTGGCCCATATATCAAAGATTTCTTTATCAACTGTCGCACATTTGTTCTTTGTGCAATGGAGAAGTGGACAGATACCCAGAAGCTGTGAAATATTTGTGCAAGGATTAAAAGATATGATTTCTGGTCAGAGGCTTGCAGATGGTTGTGGTTGTGAATTGCACACGTTTAGTACCCACTAACCCTTGTCTGTATTACCGTGCAATGATCAGATATCGGCGATAATGTCTGACCGCAATTATTATTCTATTATTATTCTATTCTTCTTGTTTATCTAGTTATTTTTCCAAACTACTTTTATTACATTGGTGACTTTCCAGGAAAAGTGGATTTTATTTGTGTTTTGTTTCAGTTTCCTGTGCATTCTGTCAGAAAGCACAAAGAGGCAAATAAAAACGCTGTAACGCTGGCCACAGCTAAAAAGCTATTTCTTCTCCTTATAATGCCTGTCCTTGGGAGTCAGGATGTGAGGATGCGGATTGGGTGGCCAGCACAGTGATTTCACTCTGCCATACTGTCTGAGTCCTTGAGAGAGGCATGCAAAGACAGATGCAGTTTGTATCTGTCAGCCTGGATATGATCTACGATGCTGGGCCTACAGCCAGCAGATGGTGGGAGAAATGAAATCTGTGACACACACCAGCACAATGGAGTCTGGAAACACAGTGTTTGGAGAGTAGGGCTGGCACACCTGTAGACTGGTGTGCGAGGGTTTGTACAGCAGAAGGACGTCCCCGAACGGGTCTGCGTACGTGCGAGTTTTGTTCCTCTGTCTTCGTTTTGCATGTTTTAGAATAACAGCCAAACCTGTTTGGCTAAAACTAGACTGAAACCCTCACACCCTCCACCAGCCCACAGTATTAACGCTAACCGTGAACCCAAACCTGACCTTTTTCAACGGCGTGTGGGTGCGGCTATTAGCGCGGCAGGATTCACAATACAGATAACCCACCAGCATTCAGAGAGAGAATCAGAGAGTGAAAAAGTAATGAAGGGGAATCGCAGTTACACAGCAGACTTTATTTTTGGTCATTGTGAATGATTTGAATAAAGCAAAGGAAAGGATAGGATTAAGTTGTCGGAGGACCAGGGCATGGTATTAAATCATCCCGATATACAGTAGCTCGACTATGTATTTATCTTGCCTGGGAAGAGGAGCCGTGAGATTTCTATGGCTGTTTATCCAGTCAGGTTTGTTGTCTGCACTTTCTTGGCTCCTGAGATATTTATTACTGGCATTGTGTCGCAGTCATTTTCTGCCTATGCACAAGGGACTAAAACGCATGCCAAGCAAATAAAGGCCTTTTCTAACCGGTGAGGCTGTAATTTGTTTACTGCAACCAAACACAGGACCACTACTGTAAATACAGTCAACACTGAGACACGGTGTACAATTAAATTTAGCCATTAAACGATTTTTATTAGTGCAGTCCCAGTCTCTGAATTCTTGCATTTCCCTTACTTAACCTTTATATTTTTACTCCTCGTTACATGTTTATAAATTAGTAGCTGTGGAAATTCAAACCGTGTGCAGCTGGTCTGAAGAAGAACCTTTCTAATTTACATTCTGACTGCGAAGGATTCGGGTAATGACGAGCTTTTGATCTGCCACCATCGGATAACATCTTTACTTTCTCGAGACAGGTCTGCTGTCTCCTTAAGGACGAGGGATGTTTCTCCAGCACAGCAGAAAAGTCACAGTATATACCTGCTCATATCTGCGAGGACCTTCTCCAGTGACAGGGACTTTGTCAACAATTGGTTTGACCATTTTTTTAGCCTTTTATTTTTGTGTAATTTTGCTGGAACTCTCCCCAGAGAAACTTGAGGCGAGTGGCAGAGAGAACGTAAGCAGATACGGGCTAATATTTTTACTATCTCGAGGCCTGACAGGATATTTGATACAAATGACTTCAAACACTTTGGCTCTCTCTGAAGCAATGCTGGCCAGTGAGCCCTTTTGTTCTCATGCCATTAAAGACCATAAATTTAACATTTGTGTTTGTGGTGTTGTTTTCTCTGTGATATGAGGTGTTGAGAGACACTGATTTCAGGTCACAGTTTCTGGTGACCTTTCCCAGAACTCGTCAATGCTGCAACTCCCTGGTTCTGTTAATGATTTTTCCTCGCTTTTGCTGCTGCGTTTGAAGAAAAACATTCAGCTTTCACATCTGCACATAATCACTCACTATTCATTGCGCCACAGATAGGTTGTATCATCATTATTAGTGTTGAGACATGGTCCTGACACCACCTTAGTCATTTTTTGATTTGAGTCAGTGCATTTTACATGGTCTTCAAATGTTAACAGTGAAATATGAACTATTGCCTCGACATGGCCAAGTGGCAACAGACTGCTCTAAGACTGATGTTGTGAGCAGTGATGTCTTTTCTGGCCAGCACCAGTTTATTTCATACATCACTGAGACAAGCACCATTTACCTGGACATTTACTGAGGCCGTTCAATTCAAGAGGGGCGCTCAAGGTCAAAATATCAGCGTCGTTACCCAAGTAATGAGTCATTGTTCCCTCTGGTCATCTCTCTATACTGCTCTCTACAACATCATACTACCACAGTCTCTGTGTTCACCAAAACAAGAGTCGCAGAGAACAGATACAAGGGTAGATACACATCGCAAAAACTGTTATGCAGCCAATAAGGACAAGACGGAAATAAAGGAGATGTAATGAGGAATTGACATGAAAGACTGACTACAGCTACATATCTCAACCACACCTCCCCCTCTAGTTTCTGCATTGTCTGCATCATTATTTAACTATACAGGTCAGCCCTGCACATGGCTGATTGGTTCTCTCGCTCTCTCTCACGCACACAAACACGCACTGCTGCTATGCATGTAGACAATTCATATTCATAACAGTGGTAGAAAAACCTGATTATGAAAGACTTATGAAATTTGAAACTTATGTGTGACAACAATAAATGAGCGCAGGCGCGCACACACGCGCACACACACAGTCACACAATGAGGGGACTGACTCTGGGCCTGTATGTAAGTCTCAGTGGAGTGACCTCTCGGGTTGGGGCGTGAGAACCAGCATGAACAAAGAACACGGCTGTTACAGCGTGACAGAATTACAGAGTGACTTGAGACTCATGACTGAAAAGTGAACTAAAGCCTCGGCTGGTATGAAAACATGTCTCCATGCAGGTAAACGGAAGGTTTTCAAACTAGCCCCTGGTGGTCTGCTCAGGCTAGTCAGGTTTAAAGGGAGAGGGGCCATTCATCACCAGAGAACACAAATTCAAGAAGGGGTCCAGTTTGATAAGTATAATTTATGTACAACCCGAATATTCTGTACACAAAAATGTAAATTACTAAAATGTACGGCAAGGAAAATACACTTAAACTATGAAAAGACATGGTCTAAATCGTAATTTTGACATGACATGTTAAAATGTGAAAACAAATCCCTTGAAGGGGTTTTATGGAGCAGTGTTATATAAGAAGTTAGCAATACATAAACTAAATTAATGTAGATGCACTGAATTAGGTTAAATGGTGCAGGCACTTACATTCCCAGAATACATTAAATGCCTGATGCTACAGTTCCTTTGAGCAAAATGAAACCAAATGTAGAGCTGCTCCCGAGTGATTGTCATAATCCATACTGTGCATAATTCGCATAACAAAATAAAGAGCCAGTATATGAAAAAATGACAATTAATGTGCAACCTTCCCTTGCTCGGCTAAAACCTATAATCCAGATCAACTTACTGGTATAATGACTTCACCATTCTTACTGCCTCTCTGTATTATGACAACTTCACGCAGATGCAAAATCACATGTACTTTAAGTCATGGGGGTGGGGGGGGTGGGGGCTTTGGATTCTGAATGGAAAACGGGACATTTGTGTTCAGGAAATCATTTTCTACCTTCACTGATTAAAGATGGCTGGACTGCTGCTTTGGGTTTCCTGTGCTACTTTCTCCAGATTTTATCACTTGGTCCAAGACTGTAAACAGCAACTTGCTGATGTGACGCAGGCTTTTCAAACCTCCAGGCTTATCACCAGCCCATTAAGGAGAAGAATCATTAGTCTCAGGCTGTTTGGTGCTGCCCCAGCGTTTTCTTGTGTAGCGCTGATATGAACTTGATATATCACTGGGTTACAAACAAAAGGCTAAAAATAGGGTCCAGCTGACAACAATGCTCTGTAAGGCTGTGTGTGTGTGTGTGTGTGTGTGTGTGTTAGTGACTATATAATATGCATGAATGTGTGCATGTGTGAACACACTTGAAGTTCCGGCACTTCCTCGGGGTTTGATTTGGTTGATTAAATATGATGTGCGGGCCTGCTCTTAACCAGCATCTGTAGTCAACACACAATACAATCCAAATAGCAGTGACAAACGAAATAAAATTCAAATTGTACAAAAGTATTTTATATATACGCAATTTGATATACTATACTGAACACTGAACTCTACACTTTGACTGCCCACTTTCGCTATTAACAAGTAACAACAATAATAATGTTGTTGCTAATAATAATAATAATAACAATAATAATAACAATAATAATACAACAACAAGCGCATGGCTCCCACTGCCTTGCCAAACATTCAACAAAGACGTCATCTTCACCAGCTTGTTGACTCTGGCTGTCTGCCATGTCACCCGGAGCAGATAGGTAGTGTAGAAGTGACGTGCCTATGCTTGCAGGCTGAGGGCAGATTTCTTTATGGCCTACATTGTTTTGGTTTATCAAACCATAACACTGGGTCTGAAGAGGCTCGCCTCTGCATGGAGCTGCAGAGTCAGGTGATAATTATCACAGAGTATACTGCTTAACGCAGCTTAAAACGGGTTTGTATAGAAAACAGTGAAGTCTGTGATTAGGTAACGTATAATTTCATAGTGAATTTAAAGATTACACTGCATTGTTTGGCTCAAGCTGAAAGGCAGACAAATTTACGGTTGAATGGTCTGGTTTCCATTTTGTTGGATTTGTATAGTGAGCGGGTGCAGAAGAACATCCTTCATATTACAGTATGTGATGCTTGCCTCTGGGGTTAGCAGCTACTGCAGTGAGAACAGGATAACAGAGAGAAGACGACTTCATGTGCAGCACATCAGCTAATGAGAACAGTTGCTCACTATTGAGTAAGACTTTTTTTTTTTACTGACTGAGCTGTGTGCCCTATTTTGCCCCAACACTAACACTGTGATTAATCTCATCTCATTCATGTGCACGACATGTCCTGTTAGTGCCGTTTGTTTGTGCAGCCAGCATTCCACATGATACAGTGCAAAGGGCAAGAAGAAAGAAAAAATCTTTGTGCGGGGAAAGGAGTCCCTTTGGGAAGATTACACAAGCTCTGCAAGTGATACTACCAGTGTGGACAGAAATGCAAAGGAATGTTGGGTGTGAGGAAGATGCCATTCAAACTGGGGACAGAAAGTCATTTTTAAATGAGAGGGGATCTGCTTTAATGCCAGTGTAATGGCTGTGGATGGCCTTAATCTGCCCGTTGGCTAGCTCTGGAGCTTTTTACTAGCAAGTTTCTAATGAAATCATCCCCTGTGGTGATGAGCATCCACATGACAAAATTACAAGCAATTAACGAAGAAATGCGTGTTCACAGCTCAGTGATATGGAAGACTGAGCAGGGAGAGGTGCATAACCTCTGTCCACATAAATCACATGCATTAACTTATTATGGATGAAATGAGGATGAAGGTCCCCAGATGTCAAACTAGCCTGCAGGCATGGAGGTTAGCCTTATGAGCAAAACCCTCTAAAGCAGGGGTCTTCAACGTTTTCCAGGCCAAGGACCCCCAAACTGACGGAGAGATGGAGCAGGGACCCCCTACTCATGTATAAAATTGTGTTTTATATTAAACTGGTCCTATAGTGCAAAACTTTCGCGACCCCCCTGCAGTACCTCTGCGGACCCCCTAGGGGTCGCGGACCCCCTGTTGAAGACCTCTGCTCTAAAGTTTATATGTCCAAACGGAACATTTTTCTTGAAGTTTAGATCATGCAATTTAGCCATCTGTCATTCTTGACTATGGATTTCGAGTGTGTGATGATTACATTTTTAGTTGGCTCTTACTGTAAACGTACATCCCTTGCATTTACATTATGCTAAATATTCCTCTGTGACATTGCCAATACCAGCAATCCTCCAAGTTGGCAAATGTCAATGCATTTATTTTGAAGGCTAATACAAATATTTGCCTCAGATAAAGTCAAATGAAAATGTTGAGATGTAGTATGAGATGAAGGGCAGTATTAAGAGTGAGGCTGAAAGCAAGATGGTGAGCGCAAACAAAGACTTTCCTTACCTTCGAGCACGGTGAGCTTAGCGCTGGTGTTGATCTCACCAGCGCTGTTGGTGGCTGTGCACTCGTAAATGGCTTCATCACGGTGTGTGCGGAGTGGCTGAATCCGCAATACAGAGCCCGAACCATCATCAAACTCAATCACCTAGGAAAACCAGAGCAAACAGTGGGGCAGGAGTTTTATTTTGAGGAACTTCCTCTCAAGAAGATCAGGGATTAGTGTCATGTCAATAAACAACATCCACTTCTACTAGTAGATAACGGTTTTCCTGATTCTTTGGTTCATGATCCAAGAGAACAAAGAACTTAATGTTTTACTAATTCAGCTTTCAGTTTCCCATGAAAGAAGTAGACTATGTCTCTTTCTCAGGAAATGAATGGAATAAATTCATAGGGCTCATATCCAGGAAGGACCAACCAGCAGCATAAACCACTACTCCTCCCAAATACCATGGCTACATCATACTGCAGAAGGAACACTGGTCAGATAGACACCATGTGAAAGCCCACCCAAGGCTCTTCCTTCTCTTCCTACGGGTTCAAAAGAGGGAGGGAAAATAAATCAAGGAAAACATCAAGGGGATGCATGGGCAGAGATGGTGGAACTGAGGAACAGAAGGAGAAAGATGAGGGTGTGAAAAGATTGAAAGAGATGAAGCAGACTGTATAAATCAAGATGGGGGGAGATTACAGAGCAGGGGAGCCTGTCTGGTCTTGCTTGGAAGAGAGACGAGAGAAGCGAGAAGTTGGTGTGATGCTCAATAACAGGGCGATTGATTGTGTTTGCTGTGTGCCAGAATACTTTGTGTAAATGCTGTAAGCTTTATGCATGTGTAAGATGAAAGTGAGGATGAGTCCTTAATGAGAACGGTTTACAGAGGCAGTCTGAGGCCCACGCTTGCAATGTTTTCTCACGTGAGTTATGTTTGTGCCTGTCTGAATTTATTTGAGTGCACGTCGAAGAGAGTTGCTCAGAGATCTAAAAGTCGCGGATGAGTGCTCACCTCAAAGCGCTGGGAGCTGACTTTCTTGCCTTTCTTCATCCAGGTGATTCTGGGTTTGGGCTCCCCAGTGGCCTGGCACACAAACGATGCAACTCCGCCCGAGATACCCGTCTGGTCTTCTGGGGATTTGATAAAACTTGGCAAGCCTGAGGAGGATGAAGGAAAGAGGGAGGATGGAATTGAAGAAAAGAGGGAGGGAAAGTCAGTGACAAGGAAAGAAGGAGATAGGCAGGGGGGGGGTAATATTAGTGTTTGTGCCAGACACGTCAGCGTTTTAAACTTTGTTATCCATGGGGAAAGCTTTCTCCACGCAATGGTATCAATGACAAAACCCACACAGGTATCGCAGTTTCACAAGCCGCCGGCTCAGTCACGGACAACAGCTTTCATCTTTGTATGCACATCACTGTGTCATGCTGAACGTATCCCTGTTCCAAACACACCATTTGGAACAAGGATAAGTGTGTCGCTAAACAGACAGCGAAGCTGTTGTGTCTACGAAAATCAGGGTTTGTACTAAGTCGAATGGAAAAGGGGAAATAATCAGTTAAACTTCCAAAATACCTGCAAGCTAAATAACACAAAACAGTAGAAATGTGTAAATCAGACTTTTTGGAGTGAACCAGGTCATTTTGCATTTCAACAGAATTTCCAAAACTGCAAACACGGCTTTTAAAACGTCCTGAGACCTACATAATGTGTGTTTATACAAACACAGAGGAGAACACCTCTAACCGTGGTTCCTGTGTTTACCTTCAGGGTGATTTACCTGGCGCCACACCCAACGTCATTGTTCACGGGACAATGGCGTGCGAGCTTTAGTGACAGCCCGTCTTAGCTGACACGATGCTATAACGAGCGCACCTTAGCACCATGCTATGGTGTGCCTGGCTTTATGCCTTATTTACAACATCAGGCGTGCACAATACAAGCCTGGCTTCAAAAACATAACTCGCTGTCCTTATTACCAGCTCTGTCAGCTTGTGTTTCATCTCCAGAGTCATTAAAGAGGGAGGTGGGAAACACCTAAGCCGCAGTTATGACAAACAGGCTGCCCCATGGAGACACGCACAAACGGGTGAATCATTATGCTGTGTACACAGAGGAGACGCCAGCCTCCCCTCTCTGAGCACACACTTGGGAAAAATCCAGCGATGGCTGCCACCATTCTTTTCTTTTTTATGAGTTCTAATATAACACCGGGAAGAGGTGAGGTATAGGGTCAACATCTAGTTAGCATAACACTGTACCTGGTGCTGGTACAGATGAGACTTTTAGTGAGCACATTCTCCTGGTTTTCCTATTCTATTATCACCATGTGCCCTCACTGGGCTGCAGGCAGAGAGGTGGCGCTGGCTGTCCTTGCTGTAGGACATCTTTGAAGAGCAGCTTCTTCAAGAACATTAACAGTGAACAATAAAGAGGGTCACTGTGAGGATGCAGGCAGTGAGGTGTGCGCACATACGTAATGTTTTGATGCGAGATGCTCAGATGCATTTGAATGCAGCTGGATGAACAGACGGAGGGGCTAAAAGAGGTGAGACACGTTTCAGTGGCTCCAGGAGAAAAGGTTTCTGCACAGTCCCTCAAACAATGACAGGTATATGCACAGTAACACACATACATAGACAAAATTATTATGACAATTATTATTATTTTTATATCATATTAATTGTAAACTTAAATATTTGGTGAGTTTGGTTGTCTTGAGTAGTTGACAGCTTACAGAAGGGATGCAGTAAAGTATAAAGATTCACAGCATTAATTCACAGCATTAATGTGTAAATGTAAATGTCCATCTGATTTAATTTATTCTTAAAATAATATTCATATTTGAGTGCAAGTCAGTCTGCTAAAGATTAGCTCTTGGTTTAATGCACCTGAATAGACCTCATTCATAAAATGATTTTCCATTCTTAACAACCCCTCAAAGGCTTCACACCAAATGTCACATTCACCTATTTATAAACACATATACGGAGAGCATTTACATGCAGCAGTTTTCTGTAACACATCGTTTGCTCACTGCCAGCACAGCCGTCAAGGCCAATTCCCAGTGGTTCGGTGTTGCCTGAGGACACTTTGGCACCAGAGAGGAGACCTTTTTGGTTGGAGGGCAACTCTCCTTACCTCCTGAGCCTCGGTAGTCTGTAAAGTTAATCTGGTCTTTGCAAACCAATCATGGCAATCGAACTAACAAAAATATAATCAAATCCACGGTGTGGATGCAGCGTATAAGTAGGCAGGTATGTGGATTTGCCAATCCATAGTAATCCAACACATATATCCATCCATCTGTGACCCGTAACCCTTTCAAAATACCTAATCCTACCTGACATTTCCATGATATTTTAGCCCTGATTCTCCGAGAAACAAGATTTAGACTGCAAAAGCACAGGAATAAATTTGCCTCTGCAGCATCGGAGTGTGACTGTTGAAAACATGCGGGCAGCTGCAGAGCTAATGATTCACCCCTGATAAGCTCTCGAGTGTGTGTGCCTGAGCACGCATCAGTGTACGCATGGATGGTGAGCTGGAATCCTCAAGACCTGATTATCACTATTTTGACTTTGAATAATTCCTGCTAACATCTGTCCCGAGCAGTTGCAGTCCCGTTCATATGAGCTCTTTTCACTGTGTTGCTAAGGAGGAGGCTCAAGCAGCATTAAGGAGTCCTCCATACATGCTTCAAATTATACAATGCATACTCATGTACAAACATTTAAGTGAGGAACCACTGGATGGTTGAAGTCATATGGATTTTAGGGATAAGCAGAGGAAGAGGGCAAACTGGTCTTTGCTGAGCTTTTCCTGTACTAATCCTCTTAAACAAGCCTCCCCTCAATTTCAACAGTTGACCTATGACTCTACAGTGAAACTATACCAATTCTAAGCAGCCCATTGTTCATACAGAATTCGCAGAGCATTGAGTCGCAAAATCTCAAAGAGGTGTATAATGACCTCAAACCCCAAACATATGGACAAGGTTAATAATGTCCTAACACACTCCAATGAAAGGGCAGAGGCATTCGTTTTTCCCACCGAGGCTCTGCTGAGTTCCTCCATCACGGTGTCACCACTGCTGGGTGAGGATACTGAACCGTTCCATTTGTCAGTTCTTTTCTTGGAGAGACAAAATCCAGACTCGACCCCTTTTTCTCTGCCTGTGTCCCATTCTCCTGGCTGTCAGGCAGTTGTCAGATGAAAACAATGGCAGGGATGGGGTGGAAAACACATAAGCCTACCTATGCAAATCCTTCTCTCTGCCTCTGACTGCAAGCTTTGGGCTACACTCTTTTAAGCTGCGATACATCACACTGAAAACTCCTGTCTTGACACAAGACATTTTAAACGCATGCACTGTTCTCATTGGCAATCTGTATGAAGTGCTGCCATAACTGTCAGGCCTAGTATTGGTGGCAAGGTGACTGGATTTCAGGGCTGACTTGGTTATCGACTCATGACTGCCTCGTACTTGCCATGTTAATTTATTCACGGTAACCAGATCAAGGCGTTGCTGCAAGGACAGAAATATCATGTCAACACCTTAACCGAATAAAAAAAACGGATACACATGTGTGGATTACAACTGAATCACTAAAATTTTAATTACCAAATGAATGTTCCAGAATGATCCAAAAAAAGCGATCTATGTGCAAAAACAGACAACAGCATGGCTGTTGTTGCAGAAAAAAGAAAACAAACACATTTTTATCAAGCGCAAAAGGCTTTCGTGTTAAAGATCTAATTTAAGCAAAACACAGAGCACACCAGTGGAAAAACCCCATTTAATTCTCTGTGTTTGCAGGACTAATAAGGTGTTTCCTGTATGCTACAGATCCTGACAGCTACCCATTATCATACAAATCGTGGCTTGATAAGGACATTTATTCACAACATTTTAATGCTTCATGTTTAAAAAATTCATACAACATGCTCGGTTAATCAAGCAGAGGTTGTCAGTAGAAATCCATAGAATTAAATATACATGCTGGATCACTTGCATTAGACAGCTATATTCTCCTTTATAGCAAGTGTGCATATTAGTGCCCTGATGACGCGAAAATTTAAATTTGACCTTAAGGACAGGGTATTGACAAGTCCGCATAGATTCTGGTTTAGACGGCACAGATGGAGCCTTGAGGCTGCTGATTACACTGTGTCGGGGATTAAGGAGCTTCTGTCAGTTAACCTAATGCCTTCAGCAGTATCTGCCGGGTTTGAGGTCATTAGAGAGATGAAGGGTTTGGGGATTCCCTAACTGCAGTGCTGCTACAGGTGTCACTATAACAAAGAATCGCACAACAACAAACAAAATAATGCAGTTGATGCAGATGGTTATCATCTGCTCTATCCTGTTCTACGTCTTCTCTTCTTCCCCTACCCGAGTTTCCTTGTTTTCTGTTGAAACCACACAAATGTGAGTTTGTGTCGTAACGTACGGTACATTTGTATTTGTTTTTGTGTGTGTGTGTTTATGTGTGCCTTGTAATAAATGCAATGACAGCGGGGAGAGTCATGCAAATGGCTTGTGTGTGGCTGACAATTAGTTTATTCCCTGGCCTGCCACAGCGCCCACTGAGAGCGACTGCGTAGTACAGAGTATCAGGGATCGATACGCACGCTGCAGAGAGAACACCATTAATTCTTATTAATAATGGATTAGAAAGTTATCATTTTCACGAGGCAACACTTAGAGGGAATTTGTCTGATGGCATCAGCACTGGTTGTTTTAATGGAACACTTCCATTAACGCCTTTTCAGGCCATTAGCATGCAGCTTGTTTGCAATTAATTCCATATAAAGCTGCCTCCCCTGCAAGTTATTTACCCCAGTAAAGTCAACTGCACTTTAGGCTGTTTGTTTAAACTAATAAACATTGTGTTTCCTATCTGCACTTCTTCTTTGCACAAGAGCATTGGTGTTGTTATTTGTTTTCCAAAAGAAACAATGTACATTACAGTTGTTGTTGAGGGATCAAGGGAGTAAATAATATCAGAGAGGTTTTCCCTTCAGGTGATGTATTTCACATCAAACTTCCTTCTTTTAAGCACACACACACGTCTTACACTTTAATTCATCAAATTTGTTAAATTGAGATTGACTTTTAAGAACATTCAAAGGCAATGTGCTTGTCACTGCACCATTCAGCAAACTCCCCCACTTGTTCTTGCTGAATCTGTCACGCCATATTTTTCTTCTCACTGTGAACTAAGGCTGAAATTACTTGATTAACTCCAATAACTTGTTTCCTTTTTTAAAAAAAAATCAACATCATCATTTCCAGCTCGGAGAACCAGATCAAACTTAAATTCACTAAAGTGGTTTAGTTTGGACAGCTATCAGATGAAATTTATTTAAATTTTCATTAATTAATCAATGCTAAAATACTGCACTTTAGACAAAACGTCTGAAGCTATTGAAGAGAAAAGGAAAAAGAAAAACATCAAACTTTCAATACCCCACAGACCGCAAAGATGGGCTTTCTATCAGGCCTTCCAGCCTTTGGTGAATTATTCAAGACAGTGGAAAAGAACAGGAACTCTAAGTGCAATTACCCCTCACTCCTCTCTTCCCAGTGTGAGCAACATTAATGTAATGGCTTTCATCTTCTCAAGCTGATTATGAAAGAGGGAAGCATCTCTCAAGTCTGCACTCTCTCTTCTCGTCTATCAGTCAGTCAGATATGTGACATTTGGGGAGAAAAAAAAACGCTGAAAAAATGTTCTTTGGTGACTGACGCCCGGTGTGAGCATTTCAAGGTACTGTTTAAAAAACATGCCGAATAAATGATGTGTACTGCGAGGATGTGGGTGTTCCTTGCATCACACGACTGGGAGGCGGAGGTTTTATATTACCTGTGGTATTTAAACTGGCGCCCTACACAGATCTAGTCAAAGATGAGTCACTAACTGTGGCTTCTTTCAACCAACCTGCTTCCTTGAGGGAAAGTTTTAACAGCCATTAGGTAAAGGCAGATGCTGCACTGCGTTTTCTTTGTCGTACTCCCGTAAGAGAAAACTACTACTTTTATTATACTACTGTATTAGAAAAAATACACAACTTCATGCTGTTTAAAATTTGACTATAATATTTGGGCAAACTATACTTTATGTTTTAGAGTTTCCTTTGCGTGATGCTAACACCCATAATTGCCTGCTGGTTGTAGACTTACCACGTCATTAAATGAAAACCACTGCTATAAAGTCTGAAATACAATGCGGACGATGAAAATGTGAAATGCGAAACCACTTCCTGTTTCCAGAGAGCAAACTCTTTACGAAGTATGCGGCCCTAACCTAAGAGACGAGCCTGCTAATGTGTCAGCTGAACTGCAAAGCTCATCTGCATAACCCTGAGGCTACATCACCCCTGATGTTCATTTAGTGCACTTGATGAAATGTTCTCATTTGCACTGCCGTGATACTAAGTGGTTTTTTTTCCCCATTTAGACACTGAAGGACGCCTAACTGCTGCATTTGAAGGCATGTGTGGGTGGGTAAAAGAGTGTAATTCTAGGGACACTTGCACGCAAAACAAAATACGATGAGTGAAAAGTACATTTTGAAAGCAGCTAGAATATGTAACAAAGCATATAGCATGACACCTTTAGAATGGAAATCCAAAGGACTTGGTAAAGCTGCTGTGGGACTAAGAAGGAGGCAACTGATGGGGGGCTTTGTTAATGATGTGGGGTAAAATCCAGTGGTCACCATGGCTCGGACCCTGACGTTAATAAACCAGTATGGGGAAAATGTTAAGTGTGTAAAGTGATCCCAGGAGGTGATGCGTTAGGGGCTAAGCTGCTGAGATGCCGCACTACTTCTTCGGAGCTCCTATTTTGGGGTTAGATCTTCATCCATCACAACACACCCCCTTGTGACCCTACTAACCTCATTAATTTGCCTCCCCTTGATTATCCCTCCCACAGAGACTACAAAAGCCCTACCATTGTTCTTTTCTTCACAGCCACGCGGCCCAGAGGTCTCAAGTAATTCAACTCTCCGCAAGCCCAAATTGAGGGGGGGGAAATTAAATTATGTTACTGTTAAGGGCCATGAAAAGACAAAGACATTCTAGCTTTACAGGCACCAACAGACTCTTTGTTGCCTGAAAAGTTAAAGTGACCATTTATCCATAAAATACAGGAGATCCCACTTGAGACCCGACGACATTTCATTCTGCCCCACGTCTCCGGGCTGTTTGGGTTGAGTTAAATGCCTGTAAATGTACCTTAGAGAATACTCCAAAGTAAACAATACATGGGTGTATGGTTCCAGTGAACCACTAAATACTATCCTATTTAAAGGCAGCTATCTTGAATTTCTCTGATCTCAGCAGAGTTTGGTCACTGATCAGGACGTGGGGAAGTGAGCTTTATGGGCAATGCTAAATGCTTCCAAAACTTAAAATCTCTCAACACAAATTAAATCCACATTGAGTCTTTCCAATTCATTTTAGTATAGGATTTTGCCGATTCGTATTACTTTAGATTAAAAGATAACGTAATTAATTGAAATAGGCAGTGAGGAATTAGGGCATCTTTTTGTCGATAGAGACATCACTGTGAACATAATACAGCAATAAAACATCTTTCTCCATCTGCCCTTTTCTAAGAGGACACTGGAAGCCCTTGTTGTCTTATGACATTGCTGAATCCGGGACATAGTCAAGTTTGGGTGAATGCCTCTGTCCTGCCACCAAGCTCCCTAATTAAACTGTTAATCTCACATCATTAACCTTTGGTGACCCTTTCCTCCCTCCATTCTGACACTGCTGCACTGGCTTATGAAAACAACTTCCCATCGAATATCTCCAGCCACTGAATTGCATTTCTCCAGAACATTATCTTGCAGGTGTTTTTCCTCACATATATTGCTTTCTTCCACTATTTTCACACGATCAAGTTTTCTATTGTTCAGCTTTATCTCTACCACAACCTCCAACTGTGTCTATATGATGTGTATGGACCACAGCTGCGTGTTAACCGAATTATTCTCCAAGTGGCTCCCCGTGGTGGATATGGATACTTTTAATTAAAAAAGAATCAATTTCTATCCCTGTCAGTTTTTGAACTGAGTGACCATATGGACACTTAAAAATACAATCCAATTTGCAGCCACCCAGCCCCCCTTCTGCCCACCCCCGTCCAAACCACTCTGGCACTTCCATCACATCACTCTTGTGTTGTAGCTTAAGAAATTGCCAAATCAATCCACGAACCTTGTCTTAAAGGCTCATGTAATACATGGTAGTCGCTTTGAATTTAAAGGGGGTTTCGAGCACTTTGTTCTGTTCTTAGAATTGTGGTATATGTTTTATTGCCTATTTGAGGATATTAATGGCTGAAGCTAAATTTAGCAGAGCAGCCCCATGACATACCTCTTATCGGTCTAACGATTGGACAGTAAAGAAACCCTGCGGCTAAGAAACTGTCCATATAACTAACAAACTGCAATTAATCCATTTGTGGCACATAGGGGGACACAAATAAGACACTAAAAGACTGCTGTGCGTGACCATGGTTTGATATAAAAAGTCACTTTAAAGTTAAGAAGACCTCAATGGCCCTGCTGCACCTCACTTGAAAAGCCAACCAGGATTATAACATGGGAGGCACGAGAGAAGACACATACATCAAAAGCTTATTAAAGCCAAAGGAATAACTCACAATGACAGCACTACAAAAAGATAACCATTTCATTTAAGTGCTGGGTATGTGTGACTTTGAGACTGACCTTGTGGGCCAGTGGCCTATTGTGTACAAGGAGGCTGTATAGGGAGCTGGTTGATTAGGCTGAGCTCTCTGGGGATCGATGGGACGTCTGCGATCAGCACTCGAGGTAATCACACTACATTCTCTGCTGACCTAATGACAATATATGATGAATGATGTGACAGAGAATCACTGATAGTGCCGGTGGTGTACTAACTGTATTTGTGGCGCTAAATCATTATGAATTGTACTACCTTGAATGTTGTGCTAGACGACCAGTGTGACAAGAGCCTGACATGTAGCCATTCTAAATCAGCAGTGCACTGTAAATAGAATGACCTATAGTTTGTATGTAAGGAGATGGCCTTACTCTGCTCACACATTTGCCATCTGCAGTTGCTTTGCCTGCTTGTTTCACTGTTTCAACGGGGAGACAAGGACACCAGACTGAAGCCGTGTAATCAGCAACTTGCCAGGCACAATCTGCCCATAATATCTGTGTGGTGTCTGCCCTGTAATACAGGAAATCCAAACCAGAACTATCAAGTTCACATAGCTAGGTTGCATACAAATTACAGACACCAAATGTACACAACCCTACCATTAGTGGTAGGTGTTATTTTTGCCCCCAAACTGTCTTATTTTAATTCTATGTCTGTTTGCTTTACAGACAGACTGCTTTTGGTAATAGCAGGTCTGAGACTGTTCCAGTGTGTGCTTTCATTAAGTTACGACCATAGAATAACCTTGGACCAGAGCCAAGCTTTTTTAAAAGTTATTATTTCTTCTATCTCCCGTACAAGCTGTAATTCAATTTTACTTGTGCCCTTTATTTGTGTATCGGTGTTTGGGTGGATCCTCAATAAAAATGCTTGTGGTAGCTTGTCACAGTAGAGTAGCTTTATCTGTTAATTAAGATGTTTGGTTCTGTGTTTGTATGTGTGTTTTTAAGTGATATGATTACAGGAATTAGAGACAATGGAAAAGATTTGGAAAAAATAAAGAAGGACCCACTATTCAGAGAGGGAACAAAGTAAAATATAAATAAGTTTTGTTCTGCATTCGGCATTTTGGCTGTGTGTACGTCTTAATATCTGGCAAATGGAGTGGATATTCAAAGTGTCCTCACTCTAGAAAGAAGTGTGTAGAAAAGAGTTCATAAAAACAGACATAACTCTAAGAATCCTGCATTATTGCTAAGTATTTGACTTTACATATCTGTAATCTACACAATATAGATGAAAAACAGCACAACAGCAGCACACTTGATCAAGGTCAATCCAACCTTACACTGTGCATCTAGCAGACACCGCACATTCATATATGCAATATCTAGACACCTTTAATGGCTCTGACGTTACCGTTTTCTCAGTGTCTCAAACAAACAAATGCAGATGAACCCGTTTTGTTTATTCACTTGGCTGCAATTAAATTGACGTTCGAAACACAGGTACACAACATAGCATGACAAAATGACACAATGCAGAACCATTAAATTGGGTAATTAGTTAAATAGTTTTGGTGTACAGGGAAAACATAACGTGTGGACTTGAGTTGAATTCCATTGTGCAATTGTGTTTAACGTCTCGGATGAATTCAGTGCAGTGGGACACATCGTCTTTGTCTCAGTTGACCACCTTTGCGTCACATAAGAGCACAGACAAAAACATTTCTGTAAGGTCAAGTTCATACTTAACCAGTGCAAAACTCTTGACACGCCGCAAGAGACAAATGAAAACACGAGGCTGAGTGAGAGAAGGCAGAGGGTCCAGAAAAACAAATCCTACTGGACTCACGTATTAAAGGCTGGGGCAGGTGGCGTGGATGGGTGGATGGGTGGAAGAATGGGAGGGGTTAAGGAATAATCGAATTACAGTGACCCTATGACAGCACTATAGGTGAGGTCATGTCTTGAATTAATTCTGTCCCTGAACTCTTCTTTGGCAGAGCAGAACCTCTTGACTAGCCCCGAGACCCAAGGGCGCAGCAATAGTGAGACATCTTTCTGAGAGCTTCCTTCCAGCCAAAGGCGTCATTCAGATTGATAGACAAGCTCTGGGGCCTGCTGGAGGTTGACTGCATGCACTATACACTTATTTTAATGCTGATGCTAAAGCTGTCTATACTTGGGGGCATGAATTGGTAGATGTGTTATTTCCATTTGCTGGAATCCACTAGGCCCACCTAATGTAAATAAAACCTATATTTTATTTTGATTGAAGTTCTATGGTGAACGTCGTGTTTTCTGTGACCATCTCGACAATAAATTATCGCGAGACATCTTTCAATAATAATGCTAGTCCCTATCCAATGGATCGAATGCAAAGTGCAGGCTGATCAATGTATACATCAAGAAATCACTTTTTAACATCTCAGTGTGTTTTAACTTTCCTCTGTATCTAGTTAAAATGCTATTACTGGCAAAACACTCAGGAGGTTTAACGTAGGGAAAAGCCAGGTATGATTTCACGGGTGAATGACTTTACTTACTGTCTGCCACAGAGGAGAACACCATGCAGCTGAGCAGAAGCAGGAAGAGCAACACCCCTCTGGGCAGGAGGGGCACTGCCAGGTGAATATTAGGCACCATGTTCCGAGTTGGCACTGCTCCCTCCTCAGTCCCTTGCTAGACGCGTCCCACTCTGACAGGATCAAAGACTAACACCTGGGAAAGCAAACACATGCAGAACAGGAGCACAGAGACATTAGCATTCATACTCACTATGTATTTGCATATATTTGAATGAACATAATAACACAGTAAAGCAAAAAATATCAAAAGCAAGTCACAGAGCAGGACCAAAGGAGACTTGAAACTTAGTATAGTTGTAAGAAAACAACAGCACACAACACTGTGGATCTTTGGTCGAAATAAACACGGAACCCACGAACCACAACAAAACGATGCTTGGGGGTGAGGGAAAAAACAAGTGAAGCGAATGTAACATGAAAACTGCATCAGTAGAAGAGTTAGAAACTAAATGCCATACGGCACTACAGAGACAAATCATGGAGAGAAAAAACAAGAACAAAGGGGAGGTCAGGACGCAGGATTAAGCTCTTCAGCCATTCACTCCCTGTGAGGATCAGTTGAAGCCCCAGAGGAGCCCCTAAACAGTTCTCCCTAAGGACTGATGCCCACTTAATGTTCTCCATTAAGAAATTGAAACTGTGTCTTCCAGATGGGTTCAAATCAACAAAGTGCCATGATCTCACTCAATGACAACATGTATGTGTACGTAAACATTTAGCATATGACACAGCCCAAGGGGGGGCATGATTGTATGACTGGTCAACAAAGGAGCAGCAGGTGTACCACAAATTAACTAAGCTATGAGACAGACATCAGACAGCACTGTTTCATCATTGTAAGTAGTAGGTGGAGACAAAAAACAAAGGCCATCCTTCAAAACAAACTATACATGCATTGATTCTTTGTCTTTTTATGGATTAAATTTACTGAGGAAATGACTAAGCCAAGTGATAAGCTTTAGATATATGACCTTAAGTTTGTTATGGCCTGCAGTTTAGATGTCTAATGCTGTTATAAACAAAGTAACTGTGCAACCCCATAAACTAGGCTAACTAAATTTCTTATCCCTACTCTCTTGCCAAAGGCCATCTGTGATGAGCAATCACAACACTGTAAAGCAGACCACAATATGGTAAGGCTAGATATGGCTCTTTTGATGGAATTAAAGCAGCATCTCCAGAAGACTTCAGAAAAAAATTAAATGAGAAAAGTTTTCCAAGTTTTAAAGTAGCCCTACTTTTGTCTTCAAGGGCTCCTTGACAGTGATTCTGTACAAAGCTTTTACGAGAGCTCTATTGGAATGGAATTGAAGACTTTCTCAGCTCATCTGTTCGCTCTCTTTGCCCAGTTTATGGTGGTGACTGAACAATACTGATATTTGTGAAAAGAGACCGAGAGGCGCTCACAATGTAGAATATCTTGAGGCTTGCTGGGTGGCCAGTCAGCTTTAGTCTATTCAATCCGGCTAAATAAGTTCGAGTGTCAGGAACACAATGCCTCTAGTATCTTGTGGGGGGAAAAACGTTCCTTTCTTAAGCCTGTGGAGGTGTTGAGCAGCCCATTACTCACGTGGCTTTTTCAATTCATGTGGAAACAGCAGAAAAAAACCAGACATAGCAGGCACCTGTTTTACCAACCTCCCTGTGAAACGAAGAAAACACTGTTAGGGCACAGTGCCTGCCACAAAACATTGTTCCTTGCAAGAAGGAAGTGATGGTTCTTTGCCACAAGCCTTCTGCCACAGTAGCGTTAACAGTACAGGAGTTGTTGCTCTTCTTTAGGATGCTACACTGATGAACCATCAGAAAGTGACAAGAGCAGCCTGGGCTAGAAGGTTGGGATGTTGACCTCGGAACAGAATTTTTAAAAATATGCAAAATTGCACAAATATACTGCTAAAGGTGCCAAAGAAATGGATCACATCCTCATTCTGCAACCAGATTTATAGACATCTAGGACCCGTTTTTACTTCAGGTTAATACCTCAAGGTCTCAAGGTCAATCTCACAAGTTTGCTTGCTGGCAAATTTGTTTTGACACTCATTTTTTATGTATGGCAGCCTTGCGTTGGTTCTGATAGAGTTGGCTACTTGCCGCACTCCAAACCCTTGACGGCAGAGGGATATCTTTCACAGCAGACGCCATAGAGAGGGCAATGCTTTTCATCTTCAATGAGATAAATACCTAGAGCGGGTTTTTACTCTTTATTTATTTCGCTACTTATTCATCCCGTTGCAGATGATGTCTCCCCGCTGCACACAGATACTCTGACACAACACTTGCTACCATGTACATTTGTGTTGTGGTGGAGTTGCTGCTGGGAGACGGACACGGCATCAACGTGGACATTTTGCACATTGATCCAAAAAAAAAAAACTGAGGAAGTCTCAAAGAACACAGGAGGATACTGTTTGCCACCATGTGGGAGAGTGAGAGAAAAACAGTACGAACACGTAGGGGTGGATGTCTGCCCTTGTGGGATTGTGTGTGAATACTTATGTCTTGTTAATGATTTTCTGAAGCCTGAGTAAGTACGAACAGTGTGAAAAAGAAAAAGAGTTTGTGCTGCAGAATTATGGCTAAAATGATCCTCCAGATTATTTTACCAGATAGTGAGATCCTAATGAATTATTAGTCAGGATGAATTCATGAGCTAAATTGTTTTACAGCGAAAGCGGAGGATATAAATTAATATATCTTGAAAATACAACGCACAAATTATGCTAATCACCTTACCACAACATTTACCACAAATTAAAATATTTTCAAAATTGTGAACAGCAAACTAATTAATTACGTTCCTAGCTTACGCAATTTAGATTGAATCTAAATCGAAGGAGGGGTGGGGGGTTAAGGAACAGGAATCCACCACACTCCACTGAGTTCATTACTCTTAGTTACCTCTCAAAATTTGAGATGTCAGAGCTGATTTACAGGTCTGCAACCAGGTTAAGACATTTTATGTTCCAACACTGGCTCTTATGTCCAATTTGTCAAATCCTATGCCTTACACACATACGCTATAGTGGTACCATTTTATCTGAACACAAGATAATGTGAAAGAGAAGATGATTAAATATGATATGACATAGAAGTAGAAATGACCCTAAATGATCGGCCACTCACGAGTGCATCCACTTCCACAAGTCCTCGTAGAAGAGGCTTTGGAGTCTCAAATGTATGGGGAGTTCTCCGTATAGCAGAGCGGGACATACACTATATACTGCTCAGTATTAAAAGCAAAGAGGCTTAGAGGAGTGATTAAAAAGGGGACAATTAAATTAGAACCTCTCAAACCATAAACATGGGAGGACAAAGGAGCTACACACCTATGCTGTTTCCTTGTTTGCCACCCACATCTGGTGCCTGTCATTCAAGTTATTACTCTACGTGTGTGGCAAGGGAGTGGCCACCCATACAGAAGAAGTCTATCAACAATGCAAGACACAGCAAAGCAGAGAGTGCACAGAGGCTGAGTAAACACTACTATTCCACTAACTACAGGTAGCATCTCTACTCTCAACGGTTTCTATCCCTCCTACTCACATTATCTGTCTCTTTCTTCATCTCCATTTAATGGGTCATCCTGAGGGTGGGGAGGTGGGACAGCTGAGATATATAGCTACCAGTGTGGGGAGCTAATCATGGCCATCTCTGGAGGTGATAAACCTAGTCCTAGAGGCTTGTGTTGGCACAGCCTACAACGGCTCCATAAACACGATTACAAGTTGAATTTCGACAGCGGTGTTTTGGCCCTTGATTAGTTCTCCGTGCCCCACAAGGCACACCCTCACCAAGTCTGTCCTCTTTTTTTTACTTTGGCAGTGAAGGCACAAGACGAGATGAATTACTCCAAGTCAGTGAGGTACATTTTGTAAAATGAAAATGTTAAGTGAATTAGGTTTTCTCTCCACCTCTAAAAGCCTTTCTGTATGCACAGACTTGATGGTGCATGTCTTTTTACAGGGCTACACAGAAATCTACCTAACCAAGGGTAATGTCCTGTGACCTATTGAGTTCTACAGCACTTCTGTTTACAAGCTGATTTCACAGAGTTAATTGTTAACGCTTTACTGCTGAGAGTAAGATTGAGAAACTGAATGACATCTCAAACAGGCAATTGCACTTCCTTAAGTTGGGCAATAGAAAGTAGGGAGCACCGATGTTGGTGACCCACAATGAAAGCTCACAGGTAATAAATCACATGAGTAAAGCGTCTTGTCTGTGTGGATGACTCAGAGGAATCCATCAAGTAGTTAATTCAGGACACGCCTATGGTGATGTATCATACTACAACAGCCGTGTGAAATACATGCAGACATTTACAACAAATGATGGCGTCAACATGACGCATTGTGATCTAATCTGTGACGCACAAGAGTGGGGCATACGTAATGCACATGCAAATGTCTTGACACAGGCACTGACTTGCTTCTCAACAGAATGGCAAGACCACTGAATGTTGGCTTAATGCATAAGATACAACTTCAATCACCATTCAGTCTGGATGAGTAAACATAAAAAAAAACACCTTCATGAATTACCAATGATGGATTTACAATCACCTCTGGGTGGGGGGCAACCAATTTTTTCAGCTTCAAAACAATGTGAGAATAAAAGGTGATACGCATTACAGTGATATGTATCACACAGAGTGGAAGAGACATACCAGAGTGCCACTTCCATTTGAATTTATTGGGGAGTGATTATAGGAGTTGTCGAGCTTGAGCGCAACAAGAAAATGGCTTGCACTACAAAGTGCTGGGCAAAGGGCCTGCAATAAATCAAACAGCAGACTCAATGTAAAACAGACATTCATCAAATAAAAGCAACCCAGTGTGTACCTGGAACAATTGACTATATGAAACCGCTTTATGTAAAGGGGTACCAATCTTAGAAGCTATATCTACAAAATATAAACTAGTTCATCTTAAGCTTACTTTAATTCTAATGGCTTTATTGTGGGAAATGCATATCATGCCATTTGTTGACATCGCAGCATGATTACTTGGTAACTTATTGTTAATCATTTCAGGTTTTGACAGTATGTGAGTATTTTTGATTTCTTCATTACTAACTTGTCCAAGTGGGATTCCTCAAAATTAGCGCCCAAATAACACAAATGGACATAATAAAAGAAACAAAGCCTTGTATTCAGTCCAGGGTCACTAAGATCCAATAGCCTTGTCTCAGCTGAAAGATTGAAAAAGTTTTAGAGAATTCTTAAAATGAATGAGTGCATAATTCAGTAATTCTGTGCAGTGGCCAAATATTAAATTGGCAATATAAACCGAGCCACATTCTCAACAGCAGATGTGCATATATATATATATATATATGTCAAAGGGAAATTCGCACTGTCAACCAAGAAATATGGGCTAAGACGTCACCACTCGACAGTTTGCTCGTGGACAGATGGTGCCATAAAATGACTAGGCAGGCAGCACAGAAGGCATGGTCTCCCCCTCACACCACAGAGAGGACCTCAACAGCCCACCACCACCTCCTGGGCAGAGAGCGCCTCGTCTCCACCAGTAAAAGACAAACAGTGAAGGCATGTGAGCAGAATGCCTGGCAAATACAGAGATCCACAGATCAATAGCTTGCCAAATACAGGTAGTTGCTGCTCAGCTCAATCCTCTGATCTATCATGGGTGGATTTTCAGCGACCAGAAGGAGCTGAAATGTTAGAGAAATTAGGCACTGGAGAACTGCGGAGCATGGGAAGATATGGAATACAATACAAACTGAAAACACACAGCACAAGTATGTTTTCTCAACAGTATTGCCCAACCTGAACAAAAGCTTTTCTTTTATCCTTAGTTTAACACGTATATATTTCCCACAAGTGGCATCGAGGTCAGAGTATTGAGCCAATATATAAGAGGATAGGATGGGGCTTTGAAGGGCTTCATACTCTTTAGCAGGTGTCTACACTGTTTTAAATCAATTACCTCTAGTCAGTCAGTGCTTAGTGTAGGGGGGTATTGTAAATCTGCTCGGTGTCAGGCCAGATTAGTGATTGTAACGGCCCAGGACAGAAGCTCTTTGGCCTGCAGGGACCATCCATTCTGACATGTGAAAGAAGCTATGGCCTCAGTGTTCAGTGACAGAGCAGCAACTCTTGTAATTGTTTGCCTCAGTGCTTTGTGCAATCTCAGGACGTACACTGTGAGACTAGTCGACAATTCACGACACACTTTCTATTCGTCTAATGTGTTTTTGCCATTGCAGAAAATGATACAAACAATTTGATCACTCACACATTCATGAGCCAAGTGGATGATCTGTGCTTGACCAACTGAAATCTTATAATCTCATAACAAACCCCTTACATACCTCCTACACACAGCTACCTCTGAACAACCTGAATATCAGCAGTGATATTCCTTTAAAATACACAAACACTAAACACAGGGATGAGAACATGTGACTCTAGTTGACAATCTACATGACACAGGATGAATTTTTTATACTTAACAGGTTTGTTTGTCTTCAGTTGGAGCTGGAATGCCAAACGGTTTTATTATTTCACATTACAATGCAGCCAGTAAAAGATAAACAGAAAGCAGCCCTGGTCTAAGGTATGGAAGAACAAACCCAGTGTTTACACAGTGAATATGCTACCAACAGCTGAGAGTAGCACCTCCTATTAAATCCTGCATCTGTGGTGCGAAACAGCATCACTGCACCTGACGGTGACTGCGGTGAAGCATACGGTTATTTAAAAGGGAGGAACCTTAAAAAGACATGTGTTTGGAGGAATCAAAAGAGTAAGACCTAACACGAAACCCCTATGTTACATAAAGAAAAGGCCAAGATTGGTGTACCTGAAACTGAAAAAGTCTCGACAGATTTAACGTTGATTAGTTCCAACTGAAAATGTGGAGAAAGGGGATCCCTAAGGTCCTAATCCAACTCCTTTCCTGCCTTCCATTCCAGGCAGTTATCCTCTCAGTCCCTGTCTAACGAGTGAAAAAGGCTGATTCTAATAAGCTGTTCTGTCCTTCTGACAGTCTGTGTTTCTCTCCATCCCCCTGTTTCGTGCTCTCTCTGGCCATGTCTCCTCCTCTGTCTCTTTCTCTTTGTGTGAGACAGCCTGTTGGAGCAGATGGAAGCATATATCCCCATCGCTCTCTGGAGGCCCGAGGATTTAAAATGTAAAAGAGATGAGAGCAGAATAGGCAGGGGCTCACAGATGAAGGGCAGAAGAGGCGGGCACTCTCGGCTAAGACTATGTCCATCAATAGGAGTATTTTTTTCATTCAAGAGGTGACTGGGTTTTGGTCGTCTGTAACTTGACCCCGACGATATCTTCACACACCATTCATACTTTACTCTTTGTACAATGGACCTGTTGCCTATGTGCACATGCCACTGCCATTCCACCCATTGCTCTTCTTGTCTTCTGTTCTCTTCCTCTTCTCTTTGATTTGACGTCAGACTTGGACACAGCTAAAGCACCTGCAACATCTATGGTGACTGTAGTACTGTTTCATACTTAAGTATCAGCTCTAATGCATCACTAAATCCAATACACTAATAGCTATCATTAATAATTAGTTACAGCCACAAAATCACAAGTCAATCCCACTATTTAATACACATATTGAACGCTGATAGTTGCCCGCCGCTGGCAAGAATAAACAGCAATTAATTAGGATTCTCCTCCTGAGGCTTCTCTCTCAAGGTTACATTGGCTTTTAATATGGAGGCGGACCTTCCTTCCTCCACAGCTCACCCTAGGCCACCTTTCAGGTAATGAGAAAATATCTGCACACTGTATATGTCATGTGGGAGAAGATTCTACTTCATCCTTCGTCTCAGCTTGGCAGGTTGACAGACAGCGAGAGAGAAGAACAACAGGCGGACAAGGTTGTGAGCGGTACAATCGATTGCCAGCTGACTAGCAAGGTCCATTATACTGACAGACCAGAGCCACAACGCGACAGCGTGCACTCCACCAACGCCCTCATTACTACCTATGAATCCCTCACCATGGCCAATCTCTCGCTGTCATGCTCTCGTCCATCTTGCACTCACTTGATTTCTCTCTATTGTACATCTTCCTGACAAAGCATCAGACTGAATTTTACCAATCAAACCGACAGAAATCTTCACAAAAGCGGCAAACAACACCTTTAACCTATGCACTCAGCTTTGTGAGACAGAACAAAGATGACATGGGGTAATTCACTGTTCCCCAAAGCAATTTTCTTGAGAAAAATGCAACCTAAATGAATATTTAAGCCAAACTGTTAACAGTCAGTGGAAGCCTCTGCCATATTAGACAATTCTCCCACCATCTCCCTGTCTTTCAGCTATGCTAGCTGCTCTTCCTGTCCTCTTCCCTGCAGCCTCCCTCTAGTTATTCTCAAATCCTTAGTCCTTGTAAGACTTATTTATACTATCTCCCCTACCCAACCCCCCACCCCCACACTACAGCTGCAGATAGGATTTACCTGCAGCTGAGACAGCCTCCAGACTATCAATTACCACCATTGTAGAGTCACTGTTAGAGTCTGTAGCTTGGCTAACAAGACATATACACACACAACACACACACTCGGCATATATGCATGCACCCGCAAGCGCGCGCGCACACACACACACATATATGAATACCCGGTCTCTTGGACACATCCAGTTAGAGAAATTCTGCTTTGACTGTGTGTCACAGGATTTTACTGAATAATCAAATGGGTGAAAATCCACTTAAACACTAGACACAAAAGCTCTTTTTAGCAATTCAGTGCCAGTGAAAATATATTCAATCAGGCAAACTGGCATTTAACATGATTGGATGGCAAAAGAAGGGCAGAAACTTTAAGATTACAGAGATTTAATAATGAGAAAATAAAAAAGTGCAATGTTTGGACAAATGTTTCTTGTCAAGTTTCTTCTGCAACATTGAGTATTTGAAACATGTTACAAAATTAACAAAGAAGACAGAACGATAGCTCACCTAGTGCTGTGACTAAACATTTGACTCAAAACATAATTAGAAAGTTAAAAAAGCACAAATACAAAAACCTGAGCCCTCCCTGTAGTTCAAATGTGTAGATGTGACAATTGATGTGTCTGTAATGTGCTGAAAACGGAGATCTCCCCACATTCTTCCTGACATGTCATCTCACTCTTTGACAAAGATTCGACTGAACACCAAGCCATTACACGTGGAGAAATACATGTGGGGGGCAGGACTTGTCAATCACCTGACCAGATCTACCCTGATGCTTTAAGAGCTTCTGTCAGATCAACAAATGAGAAGCCATCACATCTGATGTTGCAGTCAAGTTGAAGCAATTCATAGGATTGGTTAAATGAACTCATGCCAGTTGCAGTTAGATTTGGTTGAGCATGTTTGGCCTCTGGGCATCAGTTTTGATTTTCAGTCTTAGTGTTTTGTTGATGCACCATCACAGCAGTCGAACCACCACCCAGGAAATGGAGATGGCGTCTGGGCGTAGGCTAACATTTCCTAATAAAACTCTTATGGGGGCCACGGCCGGTTATTCGGCGACATCTGCTCATATAGCCAGTCCCTTCAGCCCAGTGTAAGCCTGTGAAGAAAGATCTAAGGAAGTGAATTTCTTTTAAGTGAGTCATCATGTCTAGCCGTGACAGTAGCTCACAGATCATAAGGATCACATATATGGGTCAAATAGCAAATGGATTTGCATTACCAAAGGACTGCAGGAAACTCTCCATTAAGCACAACACTTTTAAAACTTCGGCAGCTAAAACCACAAAGCTCAGGAGACATCCTTTGACCTACATGTGCAAAAATTCACTGCACATTATTTAGTTCACATATAAATAAGATTGACTTAGGAGAATGTTGAATTTACAGCAAAAGATGGAGAGGCTCCTCTCTATTAACGGGGGAACTAGTGATCCCTGAACTTCTTCTTTCCTCAACCATTCCTCTCGTCTGACTGTCAGCCAAAGCAGACAAGTCTCCCATGTTTACTAATCTAGAAGCAAACCCTTTATCAGCGAAGAGATTTGTAGGGAAGAGGCTGGGGATTAGCCATCAAATTACCAGGCAGACAGCATCCCTGCTCCAGGGTTGTGAAGCAGTAATCTCTGAGGCTGAAGGGGGAGATCCAGATAAAGGTTTGGGATTGGTGCTGAGGAACTCTGAACTCGGAACTGTGCAAAACTAAAATATGAAAAGGAATGTTTCAAGGGAACCATTTTTGTCTAATCAAGCTCCCACTTCTTTCTGATAACTACATTTAAAGGCCCAGATCTCATTATGTGTTTTTTCCCTGTTGTTGGGCAAGGAGTTATCATTACAAGGCCAAACACCCCCATAGCGCAAGACGTTGATAGGGGAAAGCTCTTAAACAGGAATGCTGTAGCTAGGCAGGGCTGGTGGAATTAGATTTCACTCGCCTTGCCCATGGTTCTTACATTGTCACCCCACTGCCCTCCCTAAAACAAGCACTGCCCTCCTCAGAGAACATAGGAATGTTTCATCAACACCTCAGCCCCCAGCATCCTTACAGAGCCACAGTGGGCCAACAGGCGCTGCACAGGCAGGCTATAAATAAGTCAGGCATTATAATACAACAAAATGAATCTCCATCCATCTTCTCAAAACAAGCCAGGGACCTGAGAGTTCTACAGGAGGAAGAGTCATTGCCTGTGTTTGAGGATGAACCACAAGAATGAACCAAAGGTAAACGTTATGCTGATGCTGAAAATGTCTCACTGTAAAACACCCACACACAACCTGGGCTCTCAGAAGCTACTACGACTGCGCACACATCTGTGTATAGATAGTAAACTCGTGAAGCTGTATTACATCATTTATTGACGTCCTATTCATGGTGAGTGGTCATTCCTGCTGGCTGATGTGTGAGATGGGCAGAAAAATTAATAAAAAGACGTCAGAACTAAGTTGGAAGAAAGGGATAAGCTGATAAGATAATCAAGTGGAATGTCGTGTTTGTTGAGCCAGGCATTTGAAAACATTGGGAGGCTGAACAACAAGGATACTGGTGAAGGAATAGGGATAAATCAACCATACAACTATACCTCCAAAACCCAGCAACCGATAAATCAAGTCTGCATTCAATTTTATTTTCTTTACTGCAATTTTACATTACGCCTTTCCCCTTATACTAAAGACCAAAGTAAAGATGCAACCTTTAACTCAGTATTAACGGCAGCCCATAGGGAACCAAAGTGACCTTGTATTTCTGCAGAAGAAAACAATTGGTCTGGTATCATACATTAATTCAAAGGTATGACAACAACAAATTAAAAAGGACCATGCAAGTGACCCATGGACAGTGACCCTTTGTCATCTCCTACATTCAGAATAACAAAATATATGTTTGTAATGGCCTCTGTATGTGTCCAACTTGCATTGCTGCACATACACAAGCAGGTTTGGCCTTGTCATACATACAGAGTACATAAAAATGCAGCTGCCCCTGAAAATGGAGGCTGTTTCAATCAATGTGGGGGCGTAATGGGATGATGTGGAACTGAAATGAGTTTTGTGCAAGGAGGGAAATGTCCTCACTGACAAAGCGGATTTGTGTTCCCGTTGAGAAACTCATGGCTGTAATGCACGGAGCCAAGATTTAAATGGAAGGTGCAAATCTGTGAGCACATAACAGATCTCTGGCAGCTGGCTCAAACTGGGCACAAAATGCAAATAGATACATTTTAGAAAGGAGAACTGAATATACAATTTAAAAGAAAAGAGTAAAGAAAGGGGGCTGGAGGGAAGAAAGAGCTGAATATGATCTAAGCCTGAGTGATATGATCCACTTATTTTCAATTCACTTTAAAGAGACAGCGAGGTAAAGCTGCGCTGCCAGAGATTTAGTGTTCTTTTATTTAAGGCTTTCTGCATCCATTCCTAATTGGTAACAAAAATAGCATCACCTAACTTAACATAACCCTATCTGCCCAATTTGTATATGATCTTTTGTCAAAACCTTAACCTGCAGATGTAAAAGCATAGGCACAGACCTAGTTCAATCAAACAAGCTCTCTGCTTGAGGCAGCTGAGGAAAAGTGTTATTGTCAAAACATTTGTTATTTTTGTGGCGTAAAAAAACCTTCTCCTCAGTGGCTGTCACAGTGAATGTGCAACTGTCTGTGAGAGAGAAGTGTCATAACTCGGACACCAAAGCGACGATCGGCACAGCTAGCACATCACACGGTGGCCGGTGAATGACATCGCATATTACACAGGATAAATCTTGCTCATTCATCCATTGCTGCATAAACATGTTGTTAAGCACAAAAAACAATATCGCCAAGTATGTCATAAAACACCTACTCACCACCTTGTCACTCCTGACACAAAAACAAATAAATAAATCACTGTTGAAATTTGAAGGTCTGACCCCTTGACATAACTAAGTCTAAGCAGCCGCTAAAACAAAGCTGTGAACAATTTCTCCAAAGGCAGAACAGTTTCTGTATACTTACAGCATGCATCCCAGACAAATGTATATCTCCACTGACACATGTGCCTTCATAGACATTGATCGGTGTTTGTAAGCAACCTCTTTCATGTCCCAGCTGAGACGAGAGTGATTAAGCAGATCCATCATGCATTAACAGGCCATTACACGTCGCCCAATTCACCAATGATGAGAAATCAAGTTCTATGGGAAAATCCATATACTCAGCCATAATTACTTTTGCGTAAACCAATGGGGAGAAAGACTGAGTGATTGACGGTTCCATACAAGGTAATTCGTAAGGGAAGACGTCAGCCGGGGCAGTCATTTAAGTGAAGGATAATTTGTATGTTTGGTCAGGGAATCTAATAAAGAGCAGTGGTACACAAATGACTGCAGTTATTTCCTCGGGTCACATCCTAGACATCACTTAATGTTTCTCTGGAACATTGCCAGTGATGAAGGGCTGAGGCACAGAAGTGGAATGAAAGGTCAGTTGACCTGCGTGGTGGAGTTGAAGGAGGACGACCTACAGGTCAACAAGGGTGGACAGAAATTGGCTTTGTTTGAACAAATAACCACAGCTGACAACTTTTTGTCTTGTTTGTTTTTGCTATAGGGCAGCAGAAAAGAAAATGGTTTTGTCCATGTTGAATCTCTCCTTGAGATAATTTTTTTATAATCATGTCTGGGTTATCACTTCAAATCATGACTAAAAGTGGCGAGTTTCACAGCGAGTGTTGACTACGGAATAATTATTTTAAAAAGAAAGAAAAAATAACAAAGGAGCAAACACAGCTTTGGTACGACTAAGAGAGAAGAAACAAAGTCAGTGAGACAGACCAGACCTATGGGGAAGTCGAATAATTTCAGCAGCCCAACAAAACAAGGCAGACATGTTGAAAACTTATGATGCCTTTCATTTAAAAAAAGCAAGTTGCAAAAAAATTTTTTTCCTACTAAGAGCGTCTACTGAGCAACAATTGTATTGTGCAACAACCGCTACATTTATTGTCTAAGAGCAAGCCAAAGTCAGTCGAATTGTTTCTCATAGGTAAAGGATTTACGATGTAATAAAAAAGATACAGAAGATTTACAATGTAATAAAGTTGAAGAGCGCAGCATTTAAAACTGATTAATCTTTGTTAAATTGAAGGTGCAAAAGGTTTGTGTGCATCTTTCGTCACGTCTGACCCCAAACTACCATCCAAGTCTTTGGATTTATTCATCTTTAAGATAACAGAAGAACAATTTTAAACCTTTAAATACACCTAGAAAAATGTCCTTAGACTTCTACATTGTTGAAACCGAGGTCTAAACATTTTTAAATGTAAATCAGAATTTGTGACTTCGAAAAGTTCTCCTCTGCAATTATCTGGGATTTCAAAGACTTTTAGTGTCTCCTTCTTGCTGGAATTCTTGCCGTTGAAACTTTACCCTCCAGATTGCCTAGGGAGATAAAGACAACTGGAAAAACAGGTTGTTTGGCCTTAGTGTGGGCCTAATGCATTAGAGCGGCAGGGTGCCTCACCTTAGCAGCGGTAGCTAGGGGACATTCTATGGCCCTTCTATTCAAAGTCCTCTGAATACGTAGGGGAGGGCTTGCACCAGACAGGGCAATTTGCCAGAGAGCCAGCCAATAGAGCTAAGTCGAGACGAGGTTAAACTATTGTTTTGGCTTAACAAGCAAGAGTGAGCAAGGACAAAAGGAAAGGGGACAAAAGAATAGTAAGAAAATACCTGACCATTGAAGTGTAACACATCAACTTACTTTGTTACTTTTATTGTAATAGGAAAGTTATAAAAGGTATATCCCAAGATGATATATAAGGTACACTGGTCCCATGAGATACAGTCAGATAAAGTTCAACATGTTAGGATAGTTCAGTCGGTTTCAAAAAATTCCCCTGGTGCCTTGTTTGTTTTTATGAAGTTCTAACTTGTTTTCTTCACGAATCTATCATAACATTTCTGTGTCAGAATTCACACTTACCTATGCATATCAATTACTGTCCACTGATTAATAAATCCCTTCTATTCCCTTACGAGGCACTTATTCCAGAGAGACAGAGGGAAGAAGTGTCCAAATCGTAAAAAACAAAATCCGGCAGGATCCAAGAAAGATTATCCCTGAATAAAATCTTATGTAAAAGCGTGTGAGCGAAAGTAGTCTCTAGTTCCTATTCTGTTATTCCATTTTCAGCATTTCAGGAACTGGCTTATGGATCCCCAGCAATAAGTTCCCAGCTGTGACTATAGAGCACTATGGCTTGGGGAGAGATCCTTTAGAGGCAGAGCTTGTTCACACACTGAGCGGGTGTTCAGGGACTGCCTGAGAGAAGCCAAACCCACTATATGATGTCACTGGAGTCAGATTTCAGAGTGGAGGGGGAGGAGGCTGAGGGCCTTACCTTTTGAACCTCGACCAATGAGAGACAGTTCTGTAGTGCACCTGCATGTAGAAAAAAGGGTACACGTGATGTTATGTATTCCTGTGGCTTAGCGGCTCCATCATGGCTCATCTATTGACCACCTTCCAGGGGGAGAACGTGACCTAATGTCAGCTCATATTCCAACTAATATGGCTGACATTTCTAATTCTACTTTCAAATGGAACTCCTGTGTGTATCACAAAATCAATTTGCTATGTCATTATTATGGAAACAAAGGGGTTAACAAAGCGTGACCTTGAAAACAACCAGTCATTCCCAGAGGACTAATACCGATACATTTCATGTCCAGTAACATACTGGCTGATAATGAAACTGTTTCAAAATATCATTTGGACCTCTCTCTTCCTCTCTGTCTGAAAAAGAGTGGGGAAAAAAATACACATGCAAAATTCTCTTTCTAAAATCAGCACTGCGTTGAGTTTGCACGCACACACACAAACACACTGCTTCATACTCCCTCCGGTCAAACTCTGCTAGCCACGGAGCTAATCATCCACAACAGATGTTCAGAAATGTTCACTCGGATTTATGACGGAGCTCAGAGGAACAGCCAAGTCAGCCTCTGGTGCAGATTTTTTTTCTCTTCCATTCCATGAGGACAAGGGATTGCACTGAGAAGGGATGTCAGCACAACTATTGTCTTCCCAAAAAAATTCCCTCTCTCTGAGATTCACCACCCGAGACGATGGCGCCTTAATAGATCACAGAGCCTCGGGACCTTGGGGAGAGGTTTGCTCATTTATCCCAATAGCAATGTGTGGACTGTAACTTGACTCATCCAGTGACACTTACACAATGCTTTGTCCTCAACATAATAATGTCTTTTTTGATGTATACGTGGCATTTCTGATGCTGCAAGCCATGACACAGACAGAAACCAATGTTTTTAGATGAGGCCATATTGTTCTTCATATGTGTGTGTGTCTGTGTGTGTATATATATGTGTGTGTGTGTGTGTGTGTGTATATATACACACATATACATATATACAGTAACCAATATAACAACTATATCAAAATCAGTTAGTATTTTCTGAGATGGAAAATAATCTTTAAGCATTGCCAAACTCTGCTGAGGGAAATGGCGGACTGCAATATGTTGTACATTTCTCTTTGTAGTTAACAATGGGCGACATGTTACTGGAGGCTGCAGATGTGTGCACACAAAAGACTTTGCAGCAAGAAAATGAACGGTTATATTTTAAACTTTCCTAGTTTTATAACAAATGGGATATGGGTCATGTTTTTAAAAAGTAATTTTGAATTACAATTCATATACATATATATTATATACTAGCTGTGCAGCAATATTCTCACAAAAACAGAAACTCAAGTGAGCACTTTAGACAAAAATGTCCTAAAATTTGCATTACAACTATTTGCAAAAAACAGAATCGAAGTGGACGTTCTGAAAACTTCTCATCCTTTACAAACTAATGAGGGTGTGAGGGAGCCTTCTGGAGAATAATTATTTCACCTACACACCGCTGCAGAAAGGAGTAAAGGTATTTTTTGTGGGTGTAATTCAGCCTGTGCCAGCTCAAATGTCACATTCATATGAAATCAAATAACTGAACAAATCGAGCAGTAGTAAAAGGTAAGGGTAAAGATTATCAGGGGACAGTCTCAGCTGCAGATTTGAAGAGAAAAATTAACTGTGAGCTTCACAGTTGTGTAGTCCTGTGAGTCAGTTACACATCGTGGATATTAGCATTTCTAGTGTGATGTAAAATTTATGAAACTGAACAGTAAGTTCTTATGCAACTGTTAGAAAACTGTTAGACCCCAAAGCAAGTTTCTGTAGCCGCTGAAGTTTTAGGACATATCTCTTGCCCCACCCCCCACAAGCCTGAAAAGAGTCGTGAACACCCCCTACCAAGCCTGAGAATTTATAACACTGTGACAACCGCCCATCCCCCGCTCATTTCATTAGACTTTAAAAAAAAAGGTTGACAACCTCTTCAATCTAAGGGAGGCAGCCTCTCGCAGACTTAAGCCAGTGTGCAAAACAATACCCTGGTAATAAATTCTGGTGAGAGCTTGATTTTGCCAGATCAATGTTTTTCCAGGGTTTTCAGGCTTTATTTTGTGAATTACAGCTCGAGGAAAATCACTTGTGCAGTTCCAACTCTATATGCAGGTAAAGAACACCTTGATCAAGCCAGACACCTCATCTCTTCACTGGGGGCTACAGTCATCAGATGGTAAACTGCATTAGCGGTGTAGATGAATCACACTGGCACTGGACTTAATCAATAGCACGGTCTACACACTTTAGAGAGGTGCAGCAAATAAAAGGTACAGAAAGTAATATACAGTGTGAGTGTGTGTGTGTCTGTGTGAGTGTGTGTGTGTGTATTTCTTCATTAAAGCACTGCAGTTTAAAAATCATCTCTTATTCAAAATGATAAAATTAGGGTGGGAAAAAAAATCCTCAAATGGCATCCAAATACATGTCCCCATTTAGACAGGTCACTGATAAACACAATTCCGGCTGCATGCCAGTGAGAAAATGCTGACCTGTCATAAACACTGAGCTGTGAAAGTCACTGTGCTGCTGCTGATGGGCTCTTAAGACTAGCACTATGTCATCATGTCCAAAAGCACAGCTGGGCAACACCTGTTAGCTTAAAATTCCCAACCCACGATTTATCGAGGCTTGGCTGCCGCTGGTGTCTGTTTGTTAACTAATTTACCTCCAGATTGTGACCGTGCTGTTATTTATTTCACATGCAGGCATCGTGTCATATCGTAAAAGTATGGGGTAGAGGTCCAAGCCGATCATTTAAGCCTCTGCCTGTTATCTTGACTGAGTTACAGGGATAGTTTCAGCAACACAGGAATCATGTGGAAGCATATTGAAAATTGCATCTTACTGTATATAATTTCAACATGTGGCATTTACACAATATTTAGTAAGTAATGCATGTCTGTGCAGAATTAATGAAAAAGTCTCAGTGTTCTCTCTATGTTCTCCATACTTCCATTTTGCATTCTAAACATTACGTGCACACTTCATGTTGTGAATTTTTCTCAGGCCCTGTCTGCAGATAACACTGGCTCCAGTCGTGAGAGGAGATGTGATGGGACATGGTGACAGCAGGTGTGAAAAAGACAAGAAGAGTGGGGAACAGAGCACATAAAAACACCAGATAAGATTGGCTTTACTGCGCTGACCTTCAGTGAGTGCTAGCATGTGTGCGTGCCTGTACAAATACGCTCAACTGTGTGTTGAGCATGTGTCCTGTATATGCCCGTGCAGGAAGGCGTGCTAACATGCCTATATTGACCTGTTAGTCACAGACAGAATGAGAATACAAAAAAAAGACCCAGACAAGAAGGGTATAAGCGATAGAGGAAGGCATCTATTTTTCAAAGACTCATTGAAAATCAAAAACAAGGAGCGCTCACCATTACACTCTGCTGCTGACAACCGTCAGGGCACGCTCTCTAAAGGGAACGGCAGAGCATGCCGCGGAATGCATGAGACAAATCATTTTTATCTGGGACCCCGGCGGGTATTGACAAACCGGGGATGCATTTAGATAGCCCAATTAAAATGGGGAAATGAAGCGACACTGAGGCACTTTACAGCACTGTGCCCCCTCTCCACCCTCTAGCCCCCTGAACCTCTCCAGAGACTAACGTCCTTGCATACTACACTCAGTGAGGGGTACGAGGGTGGCAAGGAAAGCAAAGGAGGTGGTGGCTCGTCAACATCGCTTTAAGGAAAAAACATGCCATGCAGAGGCTGGTAATGTTTTTAAGAGATAACCACTAGTCATGTAGCATCATTTTTATTGTTTCATCTTGCGGGCCTAATTTTTGCATTGTCCTACCAGGGAATAACAGCCACTGTTCCAGCACTATGGAGATCCCCGGGGTGTCATAAGGCCAGGCACATAACAGGGTCAAGAACAGCATGCAGGAGAAGTGACTCAATGCAACTCTATGCAACTTCAAAGGGTAAGTTGACAATCAATGATATGGATGCTGGCTCCATTTATCCAAACATGTCTTAGCAGGTGACCTTCAATGTCATCCACTACCGATTTTCTGGCCCGCACTGTTCAATGCACTCTTTTTCTCACCTGAATATGTCTTTCCTGTGGTCTAATTTTCAGATGTCTACTTGTTTTTATTGATCACAGAACATTCCTTGGAGATTTTTGTTAACAACATTTTTGGAATGGACACTACAAACACAGGAACGTCTGAGAATGTGGAGAGAGTGATAATGAAAGCAGCCAAGTTATTTCTCCGATCAAGAAACACTCACGAGCAGCTCAGTTGTGTTAAATTTCACAGGCTATTGTCAATGGTCCCACAAGAAAACAAGCTGTTTCTACAATTAATTTGGTTTCGTGCGGCTATTCTCCTTGCTGAATGTTGTAGGAGCCACACTGAAACTGCTAATAACTGTCAGTAGCTTTCCTTTGAACATGTTTGAAATGCTCCTTTAATTTGGCTTTAATGTTGAAGTATGACACCACGTTCCGTTATACTGTACACAGCCACCTTTTGAGCAGGCATTTACTCAAAAAAAAAAAACAAGAGTGGCAGCAATGCAACAAATTGGATGCCAGCTGCCATAAAACGCAGCAGAAGAAGAAAAAAAAAACAAGATTGGGCGGCCAACAGAGCAAGACTGTTTTTGACGCAATACATCTCTGCAATACATTTAAACTAAACATTGACATGGCAAATTCACACCTTACACAATATGTGTCACTTAATTAGATGATTCTTTTCATTGTAAACCTTAATCCCAGGAAGACTGCTCAATAATAGTGTTAATGTGGGATGCTGAAGGGAATAAAACTTGAATAAATTTAAATTTCATCCTGTGTCTGAAATGATCTGCCACATACCACTGTCAATTTCACAAAGCAGTCTGTGACATGAAGTGTGTCATTTACATGTGCCCAGGAGTCTTGACAAAATAAGCGCAATCACCACCAAACAGACATAAACAATACAACATCTAATTTAGACTTTACATCAAAAATTCTACAAGAAAATCATATAATTGAGGAAAAAATAAGGTCGATCAAACCTAAAACCTGCACAAAAACACCATGAAGGAAATATGGTAGTGCTAAAATACAATCGGAACCAGGGCTTCTATGGTACCTGAAATGGAGTAAGCATACAGTGTGCTGGGAGGACTGATAAATCTGAAAAACTTTCAGAGAGGCTCCTAGTAAAAGCCCCAACAGAACAGTCTCCTCCACCCTGAGAAGGCACTTTGTCTCTGACAATCCATCCTTCCAGATGCTTTCCCTCAATAAATTTCTGCCTCACACAGAGGATAAGGTGCCAGCACTCAAGAAGATAAGTAGCCTGACAGACTTCAGTGAAAAGTGTCAAATTCTCTTCAAAGCTTACACTCTAAGCTTTGCAGACGCTAAATGCCAATATGTATTATTCTTCTCCCAAACAAAAACAATAAGTGCGACTATGTACCGCTTCTTCCAAGTCTAACAAACTATTTTTTCCTGATAAACTTGTGCTCCTCTCAGACAGCATTTTAACCATTCTAATAATATCCCATTGGCATGCAGAAAAAACAACTCAGACACAAAGGGATGCATTCAAAAAGACACCCAAATCAACTCCAGCATTGTTAATGACTCTCATTAGGAAATCTCCCCAAGCTTTGCACCAGAGTACATCACTCTGCAGCAATCAAAAGAAATCCACTCCACTCATATTCCCCCTGTTGGAGAAGGCAGCTTCTGCGGCTAAAAGGAAATAAACCACAAATTATGAGCTAGCCTGCATGGATAACTGATAATAGGCTGTATGCTCATGGCTTGGGCTGAATAATAGGGATGTTTATGACAACTATTTTTTGACAAAACTGAAACTTAGACTACTGGGGCTTGGGGGTAGCAGCCAGCATGACTAAACTGTGGCAGACAAACACAGTCTAGATAATTAATAGGAGCATCAAGGGAGACAGTGTCATATTGATTTGTGGCATATGGCTAATGTTAGCAGTGCTAACAGTCTTTTTTTGCCATAGAAGGTTAACATCTACATGCTTGTGATGAATGTGGTTATGCATTGTTGTAAATGCAAAACACACTGGCGACACATTTAAATAAAAACACTTCCAAATCAGGTTGTTTTTATGTGATGTCTTTTGTCACAACGTCTGGGCAATTAAATCAGTGTTTTGGGGAAATGTAGTCATTGTGAACCGATTCAGATATAAAGTGCAGTTTTAAATCCCTTTTAAAATGCCGTTGTTTTTTGCAACACCAGAATTAGTTCAAAGGAGACAAAAAGAATGCACTGTGCACACACAAACACACAAAAACACCACACACACAATTTCAACAGATGAAAAGCCTTCCAAATAAAAGAGTAATCCATCACTCATGCCATTTTGCATTTGCAAGGCCCCCATCTTCAACAATGGCTTGACTGACAAGAAAAGATAAGGGTCCTCTGTTGACCAAAACAGAACACACGAGGAAACAATGGCATCATTCCACATGTTATATGTGGAATGAATATTTGGCATCTAACTTAATTACAACAAATGGTAGAAAGTAGGTCTCACAGCTATCCCTGAGACCTTAATCTTCTGTGTGAATATTATAAATATGATTATACAATATTATTAAATACTGGCACTCAAGGCAATGCTGGACCTTATATATTTCAGATATTAAATAATATGCTTTACCTGCCGATTGTCATGAAAATTTAATTCATGGTGAAATCCAAATAAATATTAAGTAACTCCCCAGTTAAACAGGAACATGAACCTAGCACAGCTTCATCAGCGCTTTTCTCGTCATTAACCATTCGTAGCAGGGCGGAACAAATGGACTTCAACTGAGTGACTAGAAAGCTACCCCAAAATAATTAAGGAAATTAAAAATTCAACATAAAACTTCTTATTATAGAAGGCATCGGTGCCTCATAAATTTATAAAGAAGGAATGAGTGGATTAATTTGAGTGCTAATGGAGAAGAAAGTCAGTCATATCCCTTGCCTCCTATTCAACTTCATTTAGCGTTACACCTTCTGTCACTTATCTCTGGGGTCTCTATGGTTAAAAAAAGAGAAATCAGCGGCTAAAGAAGGAAGCTCCTAATGAAAAAGATGAATGAAAAAAGGAAAGTGCTTTTTTAAAAAAATTCCAGAGCTCGCCAAACAGTTTTTACCTCTTGACGGGAGAAGTTTTGCTAAATGTAAAGTGCTAAAGTGCACTGCTCTTTGAGGCAGGAAAACAGAAATGCCACTGCGCCTCAGTCAGACAGTTCTGCACATGAAAATTTAGTCAGAGAAAATATCTGCACATCCCAGAATTACTTAGCAATAAAATTCTAAACACTCTTATGAAGTTCCATTTCTAAACACACCTTAGGCATATCCATCTACTAATAATCCATAGCATTTATATTGTTTCATTGGTAAATTTACAAGGGTATCAAAAACCTGTCCTGTGAATGTTTTCCCTGCATGTGTGCCTGCTCTTGCTTTCGACACGATGTCTACGCTTACAGAGACCTCTGGGGCTTTGACAGACAAGTCAGGATAACAAACTCTAAAACACCTATCATGTGAGAAAAAAAGTAGCTACATAAGGGATGTGATCAGCAACACAAAATATAAATAAAAATATATCATCTTGTGTATAATACTAAAAGCAAAAGTCTCAAAACTGTGTTTTTTAGTCTTCAAATTACTGCTTTGGCTTTTTTTCCCTACCATTTTGTTTCCCGTTCAAATTCCTTAATTTTGAGTATAATAAAGATATTTTCTGAAAATGAGACGATAGAGGTACATGCAGTCCAATTTAAATAAAGATCCCAATTAACACTGAACCTTGAAGACGGAATAATCAAAATGCCGAACAAATTTCAAATTAAAAAGCTTTGCTCTTATCATAGGCTTGGCATCACTTCACACTGTGTGAAGCACAGGCATCGGCATTCTTTGAGTTCTTAAATTCCATTAAGGCTCCCCACTGTCTGACCCACCAGCATGGCATTAATGGGGCCACAATGTTGGCACCACACTGTACAAACCCACTTTCTAGAGTATCCAAATATTTCAGGCTCACGTCAGAACCGTACTGTAGGTCACACAATGGGGGCTGCTACCCAGTAAACACAGCATGCCATCAAGACCACAGATCAGCCTTTAAAAGGTGCTGCATGGTTTGAAGTTAGCGTGTCAAAAAGACTATGCCCCTTACTTGCTTAATACCCCCCACTTGCTCCACAAGTCATTCTCTTTTTGCTGTGAGCCAAACAGCTGATCCCTTTGGACAGCCCCAAACCTACATGGTAGGTGAACCATGATGTAATTTCCCCTCTCCTGCATCTCTTGGTGCGTTTTGCCTGGTGTTCATCTATGAATAGGTTTCCCACTAGGAAACCGTTCATATAACCTCTGATCTCTGTAACAGGTTTTGCCACTCTTGGTTTATTTATGACAACACTGAGAACAGCACTGCAGAGGAGAAATGCCACGTCTTTGCCCCTGCGTGTCAATAGCCGGGTCACACTCATCTTTTCAGTGCAACCTTTGTGCTTGAATGATACATAGCTGGAAATACATCTGAACATGCTGATGCTTTGGGACCTGAATGTGAATCCCGTATTTGGATTTAGGCTGAGATCTGTCATTCTAGATACAAATACTTGCCACATCTAAACTGCTGCCACACATAATGAGACCCGATGGTAACAGAAGTCGGCTTTTAAGATATTGTACAACATTTGATTGCACAATACAGGTGTTTATGTTGTGTCCTTGATGATGAATATGTATTTTTGTGTGAAATAAGTCATTTGGAAACCCTATGCCTAATTTTCCTCAACAGCAGTTTTAAAATTGTGTCACCAGATGGCTGATACTTGTGGGCAGACAAGCCACAATGGCAGCAGAATATGTTCACTGCTGAATTAAACTAACCCTGTGTCTCTAAATTGACTATGCAAATAAGTCTACATGTCAAATGGCATAGACTAAATTGCCAATTTAAATCAAACAGCTAAACTGTAACTAAATAATACACGTGGGAGAGTGAGAACGGTCTCTGGGGCAAAATATGACAGTAAATTTGTTGGTTGGCCACAAATTTAAACAACTAAAACTGACAAGGGTGTCACATTAGCTTCATATTTTCATTTAAAGGGTAAACTGTTAGCTTATTCTACTTATTCTGAGATCTGAATGGATATTATCAACTCTTCATTAGACTGAGCGAATGATGGTTTTAGCTCATATCATAACATGGGTTTTCGTCTGCGTACAATCTAGTCTTAATCTCTCGCATCTCATGTTAGTGACTTCCACTTCTCCTTTCCTTTTTCGCTGACAGTGGAAAAAATGCTGTGGCTTTTCCTGGATAAAGCAACACGCACGCCTCCATTTGCAAGTGCAAACAGGCCAGTAAAATCCAATCAATACTCATTATTGGCTCAGTGAGGGCCAGGATTTGAGAGAGAAGAAAACAAAGAACCAGTCTGAGGGGAAATCCTTTGAACTCTTTAACTGGAAATCTGAAATGAACATTTCCCATTCACTCGACTTCTCGACTACTATTCATCATTTCTGTCAAATGGAGACCACACCACAGTTTCCCAGTGTAAACGCTAAATGACATCTGCTTTCCACAAGCACAGCACCCGAGTTAAAGTGAAAATAATCAGAGCAGACAAGAAATTACAAAAACATGCTGTGACCTTTCAAAAGCTGTGTATACATTTACAAAATGTGAGGGGACAGTAAAAAAAATTCCCATCGCAGAAATTGGAGTGTGACTAATGGGTAGTGAAAGAGCAGGTCTGTAACCTGAACTCTAAAATAATCTTGCCCAGTCTCCATGGCCATTTTGAGGGAGCAGTGGGGGGTTTGACAAGGGGAATGGAGGACCACCTGCACACCCAGTGGAGCCAGCTCTGTACTGGCACCACCATTTGTTACGCTCTGGATTCCCATGACTTCAGAGCTAGGTTGGCTGGGAAATCCATCTCCTGGTGTCAGGTTTATCAAACTTCTATGCAAACTGCTTCGATGGAAAAGGGGAGAATGATCACAGTCATGCGAGAAGCATAGCGATGTATTAACTTAAGGTGCAGAAATTCAAGAGTATGATGTGGGCTGACAAAGCTCTAATATCATATTTTAAATTATTATATATAATATTAAAACACAATTTGAGGACTGAACATAGCCTGGGCCAGGCGCTCTCTGCCACATTTGAATGCATCAGTCCGTTTCTGTGAAAGGGGGCGCCCTCCACTCGTGCTGCCACCATGTCCTCGGGGACCTCCTTGGGTGATAAGCCCTTGAGACCACGGTAGCGGATGAACGCACTAAGGCTGATGCTGTCCATTTTCTCAGACAGTGCTGACTTGCTATCTTCAATTACCCGAAACAGAAAAACCACATAAGTTACTGACTTCAAACTTTCTGCACAGTCACACACAAGGGGTGGATCTGCACGTGCATGTAGCTCGTGCTGCATAACTCATCTCCTTCTACCTTAGGCCACAAACCTATCAGTCACCCCTCATCATTGCAGCATTATCTGCATGCAAACCAGCCTCAGTAAGCTTAGTGTCAGCCCTCAATTTAATAGGCAGTGAAACACATGCTGAAAGCTGCAAACGGAGGTAATGTATGCTGTATATTAGAGGGCAACATTAGCCAAGCGTGGTTTCAATGCTAGCCTGGAAATTCTACACCAAGGATAAAGACTTTCATCTCATTCAGTTCATTTGACTGACCACCGGTCAACGAGCTAATTAAGGTTGGTATCAGTGATACTTAACAGCCATACAAGACCTGTCTCCTTTAAGCACTTTTTTAGTCAGTGAAGTTATAAAATTGTATATCATAACACTTGTAACAGTTGATACAATCACATGAAAACTATTTTGTTGTTGTCTTTGTTGGTTAAGAAAGGTTAGAAAATAAGGGCAACAGAGGTTTTCCTACAAGGGACAAACAACCTTGAGGCCAATCCTTTCTGCATGGTTCTCTGCATCAATAATACAGACTGACATGCACAAGATACTCTCAAGGAGAACCAGTCAGTTTGTGTTGCCAGAGTGCTTGCCATGAAATAAACAAATGAGAACTGACAATCCTTGTAATAGTGCATACATCCTCATGAACAGGATACATCCGCGCCTTCTCTGTCCACCCCCTATAGATTTCTCACGGAGGCCCATTTGCATACTTTCCATAACAAAAGACTTTACAGACACGAAGGGAGCACCACCCTGAGATTATAAAAATAGTTCAGAGTTAATTGAAGGTTCTCTGTAAAACAAAAAAGGGACTTAAAGAGACAGTCTGTGTGACTATGAAGTACAGATCGGATGCACTGAGGATCTGCGACCAGAAGCATTTCGAACGTTAACCGGTAAAATGTCTGTCAGGAGTTGAAACAGTATTAGTCGCAACAGTGGACAGCTTCCAGTGTAATTTTGTAACAGACAATAAAGGAAAGAACACAAATGTGCTTTAAATGCATTCATCTGTACCAAAAAATGTAATTGTAAACTTAAACTGGTTGCAAAATACTAATTTGACATGTATGAAAATCACTACAAACTGACAACTGAAAATGTTTTCTTCAGCATATACAAATTCTCCACAAAGCTTTACAATTGTTGTTCAAGTAGGACATAAGAGGATGTAGGAGTTTAATGTTTTTAAGTAAAATATATAAAGCTTATTAACACTGACTGGGTAAGTCCAGACAACAAGGGGAAATAGGAAAGTTAGTCATATGATTTCCACAGCTCTGCTCCAAAGCTCCTAATTAGTTGAGACATTTTGCTTAGTGGCTTGGCATTTTAGCCACAGGGGGGCTGATACAGTAGATTGTATTGGACATGCTAGTAGAAGGACACAACCTGAAAGGCTGATTCAGGAGTCTACATCCCCTACTAAAGCGCTGCTCTTTTAAAATCATGCAACACTTCTGTATAAGGATTCACTGCTAAATGTGACACTCAATGTGTCTTCACGCAAAACCGTGTCGCTGAAATCAAGGTGAGGGAAACAAGCATCAACTTGCCAAAGGGACCCTGCACAAAGACAAGCTATGACCCTTTTAAAATTTCATGCAAGCATACCCTACATCAGTTTTTCAACAGCAACAAAGGCCTAGACAGACATGTTCATTATGCTATCGCTGAGACAAACACATTTGATGGATTAAACAGTCAAATATAACAAGATGCTTGAACTGCTGTCCTGGTTGTTAAGGGAGATCAAAGTGGGGCCTGAGGGTCTGGTAAGTACAAGGAGCAGGATTGGTTCAGCAGAGCTCCAAAAGAACAAATGCTGGACCAAGGAGATACGACATCCGCCATGTGCACTGCATTCCCTTCGGCTTGTTCTTTCAGAACCGTTAGCCTGCCCAGCACCAAATGAACTGCAAAGGAGTAGGGCGCAAACAGTCTTCCAGAACGCACTTCTAATCTAACAATAAGAATAAGCCTCATTTGGTAAACTGCCATCTCAGTGAAGCTGTTTGAAAATGGAAAAATCATTCCAGTTTTCCTAGATGCCACCCCCTATGAATTCTCATCTAACTGTAAACAGTGTGATGCATTTCAGAGGAAGAAAAAGGCCATTAGCAAGTACGATCCCATGTATCATGACTGGTATTGTCTTTTGTTTCCATACAAAGATTCCAAAATTTAAGGGTAAGAATAAAATAGGAAATAAAAAGATTAATCACAGTGACAGTGAAATGCTGTGTACCATTAAAAGCTGTCACCTAATGACACACGGTGCCTGGAGGGAGACCCAAGGTTTTCAAATTTCAAGCCAGGGAGGCCTGACATCACATGTGGACATAAAAAATGTGGATGTGTGTGTGTGTGTCTCTCTGCTGCTGGAGTGCTTTTCTCAGTGACACATACTATATTTGCCTGATGATGGATTGCCTGTCAGCCTGTACCAGTGCACATAGAGTAAAGAGACAAAGTGCTGATAAAATGTTTTTTTGCTTAGCTTTCGGGCACATCGTGATGTACAGGCTTAGTTTGTTCAACAACTTTCAACAACATTTTAGAAACTCAGGAGTATCAGCATTAGTGTTTATTTTCAGTGCAGGTTCAAACTTGTAAAGAATTCATTGCTATGTTTACTTTTCCGTCCTTCTACAGGTGAAACCTTTTTTTGGAAAGAAAAAAAGGTTGTTTAACTGATTGACTGATACAGAGAAAATCAAGAAATTTACTGTAAATGGAGTATTTTGGTTTGATGAAATTGATCATTGGTTGCAGCATCTGCAACATCCTCTCCTTCCACCCTAACTACTACCCCTTATTGTTAGCAAAAGTTTCTCCCTACACCTTACAGCACAGCCACTGTGAAAACGTATAACTGTCATCCTTCCCAACATGGTGGATGATGCAACACACACACAGCTTGTTTTCTTCAAGTTCTTTTCCCAGACTTAGAATTAGTCATCCTCTCAGTCAGTAGTTATACTTTCAGTAATACTTATAACAAAGCTGCAGAGGAAGTATGCGGAAAAGAAGGAGAGCAGAATGTGGTGAGAACGTCAGCTGAGGTGCTGTTACTGGTGCACTGACTTGACATGCCCAGTAATTCTCCTAATGTGCCTAAATCCACATGGAAATGCATGACGATATGTCTGAGGAAAATGGCATCCAGTACTGCATTTTTGCCAGCGGAGGAAGTATTACCGTTGTCCTTGTGCTTCGCGTGACTAATCAATTTAACTTCCTCCTGAAAAACAACACAGCAAGTGGGGAAAATCAGCATCTGCTGTGACCCCACCCTCTCTTCTAGCTGCGGCCCATTCAAAGACATATGATATCATACAATGCTCAGTTTTGAGATACATAAGCAAGGGATGCAAGGAAAGAGAGGAAACAGTGAGAAAGGGACGGAGAGAGAGAGAGGCCTTTGTTTCCACATTTCTCACGGTGGGTATCGGAAACAGCCAGATGCTGTCCATCACAAGTGAAGGCCAGAGAATAGGCTGCCCTATTTATCTAATGAAGAGGTCAAGGGGTGGCGGGTGGGAGGTAAGTGGGACATAGTCAAGACGGTCACAATGCCACAGGGAAAGAACTCATTCCAAGAAAGCCAGATTATCCATATCATGGCATGGTAGTGGATGGTAAGTGGAATAATAGTCTCAGTAGTATAGTACTGGAGTCCCAAAAGTCTGATGGTCATAATGGATAGAAAAACAATGTGACACCAACCATATAAGCTTTCTCCCCAAACACTACTTTTTCTAAATGTAACAGCGTCAACCGAACGTCTTTGTTGCAGGGTAACACCCAACAAATATGGTTCAAAGATCAGCTTTAGCTTCAATACTGCAATGAACAAAAAGGACACAGTATCTAAAATATCATGATTAGTTATGACAAGCATTAAGACATTAGATAAAGACTCCCACAACAAAACTGCTAAAAAGAAAGTGTCTTGTTTGTATTTATTGGCACGTTAAATTGCAACCAGCAGTGTAATTTAAGCCTTTCACTCAAACTTCAAACAGTGACTTATTTTATTTTTTATTTACTCAGTTAAGTAGCCCTGGAGGTGCATCAGTGAGTAGGGAGAACCAATTTCTGGGCAATGGATAATTCCTGGACAAGTGCAGCTTGTGCTTTTTTCTACAGTATCATGCAGGCAAGTCAGCACAATGAAACGGAACATTACAGGATTGCTCTAAGCCTGTTGCGGACACTTTTTGTTTGGTTTGTTGACATGTAATTAGGGACAGGCAACTTGAAAAAAAAAATTGCTCAATGAATTCATTGACAGAAAAAAAGTGTTGAGTTTATTTGGAGATTTGAAAGTCACCCTTAAAGTATTCATGGAAAGAACTGATTACACAACCACTGCTGTAATCAAATATAAGGATAAAAGATATATAGGTGTTTAAAGGGATGAAGCTCTGAATTCATCTTACATTCAACACCCCACTACCATTACCAATTCTACACCGTGTATGAAGGACAATAACTGTTCAGTCTTTCTGTTAACATGGTAGAGTTGTGGGATAGTAGCTGTACATAACCTGCTTTACCGCCTCAAGCACGAGGCTTCACCTGTGAATGAAAACATCTTGAACAGCCTCTTTTGAAGCAGAAACACTCACACAGACCTTTGTCGTGTCTGCTACCACCAGAGGGTTCAATCCCACACAGTGCTTAAACCTGGCCATCCGTACCTGTAGCTTCAGCTCATCTTCAGCACCCACTTGTCTGCCCAAAGGACAAATACACAGTGTCTCCTGCATTAGCATGCTCCATTTTAGGTTCAGCAGCTTTGAGGCAAAACCGGCATCATGCGTTTTGATGGAAAATTTTGCAGTATAAAACTACTAAACAACGTGAGTGGAGCAAAAAGAGGGACTCAAGTGTCTAAGCTGGCCTGACTGTAAAAACGTGGCCCTTCAACACAAAACGAACACACAAACTCCTGATTGCTCTGTCGGCTGTTATTTACTTTCATAAAGTGAAGCTAAAGCATATATTAAAAAAAACGACTATTTATAAATAGCATCCATAGAAAGTTAGCCATTCACTGAATTTGTACAGTTGTGTTGCTAGTTAGTGTTTTATTGTTAAAACTCATACAGGATGATTTCCACAGGGACAAAATGTTGTACGTGATATTTGTGCAACCTCACTAGGTGTGACACACATTTGATTACAGCATCTGCATAATGGCTAATGAGGTTACCATAGTAACACCTGTAATTGATGGCTTTGTTAAGAGGAATAGTAACACACCATTAGACTGGTGTAATAGTGCATGGCAGTCATCTCAATAACCAGGGACAAAGCAATTACCAAGTCATTAAAAAAAAGAATAGATTAATAAAACATGGTGCACACAAGTATGAGTGACATGCCTCAGCCTGTGTGAATATTTGATTTTCATAATTATATTATTTGGGTACACAAACTGTGAGCTCCTTTGGAAGATTTGCTTTACATTTGTGCTCACTATTGCATTGATTTACTTTAGATAATTCCAATCATCTCTGCATCCAAACATATGCACTAAAATCCCGCTCTGTTCCATAAATATGAAAGAAACTTACCCTGCTACTTCACATTTCATATGCTACCTCATCTCACACTACCGACTCTCTAACAGTGTCAGCTTGAATGCTGATTTCCGCTGGGAATATTTTTCGGCTGTGCCTTGATAATAATTTGATGGCCAAGACAAGAGCACTTGTTCACAGGAACACCATCCTACCCTGCACCCCAGAATCCAGGAACAGAGCACCGTAGTCCTGGCAATGATTGAGAGAATTCAACACTCAAATGAGAGAGAGGAGATGGAGTGAAACAGATGTGCTGTTGTTCGCCGAGTGTAGCATGCATACAGGGTGAGCACGCACAACCACACGCCACCACACATGAATCCATATACACGTGCATAGACAGCAGAGCCACTCGATCATTTTGGTTGAGGGCCAATCAATCTACTGCTGGTTGACTGGGATCCAATCACCATTCCCAACAGGGCCAGAATGAAAGAATGGCAGACAGCCTGTGAAGAAGCCCACTCTTTCATGGTAGACTGATGGGAAAAATCTTGGCATCCCATATCAAGACAAACATACCATAAAAAATCTCTGATGTCATATGGCACTTAAAAACAGGCCGTAAACTTTACTCTATGTGTCGAGCGTGCATGGTTCTTGGCATTTTTCTTGTAGTTGAAGATATTTTTTACCAATCAACCATAAGAAGCCCATTAGGATGTGTCATGAGTTTCTGTTTTATTTGTCCCCGGTGGATAACAATAATTTCCTCGTGCTTAATGCTGCAAAACATTCTCATTTCTTTGTTGAAGAGCACAAACAGCTTGAGATGAGTGCAAAATGAATATTTACAAGAACTCAAAGTTGAAAAAAAAAACAGTGTGTTTTCAGTGTGTTAGCTGGGTCACCTATGCAAGAGAATTATACCTCACTGGTTAACAGAACAGGTGAGTGTGAATATTTTAAGCCTCCAAGGGAATAAGAACTGAGGAAACTCAGCTCGAGTTGAAAAAAAAAGAAAAAAAAACTTAAAACATGAAACAAACATTTGTGTGGCACTTACAAATGGAAAGAAGACTTTAAAATAAAGCTTTGTTATTTGTTTTGGGTTGGACAGGCAACAAACTGAAATAATCCTGTTAATTAACGAGATTAATCTTATCATTCATTAATATTCTATGTAATGTTAGCTGTTTTACAGGGCAGGGCTGAGCCTTTGGGGGAAAATCCTTGGGAAGAGCCCTGTGAGTTCCTTTATCTGACACTGAATAATTTAAAATGTATTATTTTTAACAACTCTATAATAATAATTGGCCCTTGCTGAACATTTTGTATTCATGAGTCAGGCCTCTTACCTAAGAGAAAGGAGGCTTTCTGTAAATGTAATCAGCACTATCATGAAAATCACATAGACTAGCTATTCATGAAGCCATCTAGTCTTTACATCCATTTTGCCACTACACTGGGATCCAATGTGGGGGTGTGACAAGACACCAATGCCAACATACAGACTAGGTGCTGCTGGCAATCAGTACAGTATCACAATTTAGTCTGTGTTTGTAGTCATTTTTTTTCAAAAGGTCAGCCAGATACATTGGACATACACAATACCTGCCCACAATTGGTATGCTATTAATAATTTTCTGCCTTACTAGTGGTAACACAGTGAAACGAAAAACACACTATTTATTTGTGTGTCAGAGTTACTTAGTCACCCAGCGTCATAATCTGCTCCAAGTGCGGCTTCAACTAACTCTGAGGTGGCATCCAATAAGGCCGTCAGAACAAATTTCAATATGGAAATTGTACTCTGAAGTGAAAACTCAAACGAAATTAAACCAGCTCTAAAATTCATTGGACCTCTTTTGTTGCTTTCATGTGCAACTGGCTCCTAATTCTCTTGTAATCATTCAGCCTGTTCTAACAAGTAATAAGATACTCTAATTCCCTTGTGCCAAAGGCACGGTTAAACATAATGTAAACTTAAACCCTGCATGAAAACAAACACCGAAAGGCCAAGTATACAGAATCAACTCTATTTATAACACATTAAACATTCACTGTGTCTGGCTTTAATGCATCACTAAATAAGGGGCATTAAGTCCACAGCGGCTTGCGTGTGTTTCACCCACAAAATGAAAACCGTTCTCAAACTCATTTCATTGAAGATATGCATTTGCGCTTTACTGATTTCACTGACAAATTAAGCCTGTTAGGCATGCAGACCTTCTTGATTATGCAACAAATCAGAAGTGCTCATATAGTACATGGAATTGCAAATTCTACCATTTAAAAAGAGTACTTATTTATTAAACTTAAGGAATAATTAAGCTTCACTGAGTATTTTTTGAACTTTAAAAGTAGGTCATTATGAGAAAGCTTTGATTCCAACACCCACAACAGACCTATAATTAAAATGTACTCAATAATGAATGTGCATAATTGACACCAAAAGGAATATGTTGATTATTATTACGGAGGGTGCAAATGGATAACAGAAGATTAACTGTAGCTACCATCACCACATTTTCTAATGAGTAAGAAAGGCACAGGGCTAAACTGACATTTACATTGTCAGCAGCACCTTGTCATATATAATTCATATTGAGTTGTCTTAGAGTTTTGCAAATGGAATACCTGCAGCTTTTTACCTATTTATAAATCATCTTTTCATGTTGTTGTTCTTCCCTCCGTGCATAACCTAGTACTTAAACGTATGATACTAGGTTAATATTTTCCTAGCTCGAGCACTAGCTTCTTGGTTGAACTCGTGTTTCCAGATGAAAGAAAAATTAGGTGAGTTGGCATGGGGAGATTTCCAGCAGTTACAATGTAGGGGCAAGTCATACATCACTTTAAAGGCACATGTTCCAAAATATTATAAAAATATGTGACAATATGTGCATACAGCTTTATTTTCTAGACTGACAGCAGCAATATAATCCTGTTTATCGACCTGTGCTGGAGGATCCAGTCTTGTGTACTGCTGTCCTCCTGTGTCAGCATCACACACAAACATCATGTTGGCCTGTTAAACAGTGCAGTCAACTGGCAGTTGCACTGTTGCTTTTCATAACGCAAAGAAGCGTATGCTCATATTAGAGCAGAGCACCTAAGGAGAGAAGAGCCTCAGGACAGACACCTACTGCGCTCTGGTCCTGTGGCTGCTGCAGCCCTCTTTACTATCCCGCATGAACCCTGAAGTGTCAGTCTCTCCTGTCGTTTAATGACAGAGATAACCTTGAAACGTATCACACAGACAAGGAAATGTTTAATTTCACGGATTTTCCTGTCCATTTTGGATACGAACAATTTGTCTGGTACTCAAAGGGCTTAGCTGGATTTGTATTCAGTTCATATTTGGCCATATTCAGATGAACTGCAGCCTACGCTACACAACATGCTGGGCATAATGATTTATGAATTACAACTTGCACTTACAGATATAACTTAACTGTATGGTCTTATCTGGCAAATTGCTTTTTGTTTCTTCTGTACTCAATGATCATGGGAATGTATTTAATAATAGCATACTGCTGAAACTATATAGCCTGTTTTTGCACAGAAAACACATTATGACTACACACTGTGTGTGGAGTGCCTTCTCACATTTAACAAACTAAGCACATAGCGCAACAGCTTTTAAGCTTTAAGGGCAAACATACTTTTGTCAGTTTTACAGAGCAAAAGGGTTTTATACTGTTTCAAATGGATCTTACACGTAATTTGTTGTTTAAATGCCATGGGCGCTGGTTGGATATTGACAACTACATTGATCTGACAATAGCAGACACATGCATCTAACTTTATGGTGGTGTGTGGTAGATGCAAGATAGCCTTTAAAGTCAAACCTTGCTGAAGATACACTATTTTATATTGCAACCAGATTTCGACTAAATCTATAAATAACAGAATAAAAATGTTGTTAAGATGATGGTTTTGTGGTGTCCTCAAATCAGACTTGCATAAATACCATTAAGACAAAATAGTTTTTCCAAAAAACCAATAACTCAAAAGCTTAATGATGCTTAAGAGTACAGTGTGGACCATGTCATACCTAATGTCAGCCCCAACACAGACTCACAATCAAAGAGAATAATCACAGGATTTGCTCAACGTAAAAACAGATAATTGTATTGAACAGTCTAATGTAATCTAATATTAGCTGCAATTACATTCTGAAATTCAATTATTGGAAAAATAATATAGTGTAATATCATTTTCAAGGTTATTGTTGGACAATTTATGGCTCTCGCATACCCATAGCAAAAATATATGGATGTCCAAGCTTGAACATATCACTAACATATGACTTCCTCTGTGGAATCCTCCTCTGTGGAGTTTTAACATACCACAGTATTTTACAGCAATCCAAACTTTTTTTTTCTTGGCCAAAAACCAAGGTCTGTGTGATTTAATCTCACAACCAATCATCTAGACTTTTCGCAGTTTCTGACAGTCATACTTTTTCCAGTATTTAGGTTTTAACATATCCAAAGCAACACATGCTGTATACTCTGACATATTATTGACAAACATTTACTTATCATCTGTGACAAAAAATCATCTGTGACAAGAAAACTCCTGACGATGAAAGCGCAACGTAATTGCATTGGCTCAAATCAGAAGTCAAAAGGCCTGCCATTCCTTAAAACATCACAGTAAAATAAATCCACTGATGTAACAAACCCAATTAAGTTATTAATGAATATTAGGCGCTGATTACAAAATAGGCACTAATGTTTTTGTTGTCCTAATTTAAACAGAACAAGGTCAATCCCTGCCATGGTTCTCTTTGAAGATTTAGAACTAAGTGACTTCTCATCTGCTAACACCACAGGTCAGGATGTCACCGATCAATTGGCTCATATCTGCAGTAAACTCATTAGAATGCTCCAGAGGCTCCACATTGGAAGTATACAGAGTCCTTGACCATGATATCCTGCTTAAAATGTAAATGAGCCTCTGACGAATGTGACAACTCAGCAACGAATATGCAGACAACCACTGATTCATTTTGCTTATCTTATTAATAATTTTTGGTTTGTTTGCAGTTTGGAGGACTCAAAATTTTTGATTCCCAACCTAAACCATCTTAATTCACTGAATTTAAAAAATATGGTAATTCCGTGTCAATCTGATTTATAACTTAAAGGTTCCATATATTATCAAAAGTGGGTTTAGATTCAGACCACTCCTGTTGGATTCAGACGGTTTCCTGTGTGGATAGATGAATGTCTAAAGTTGGGATCAGGGCCAAAACTGCTATTTTTTGATGGATCAATACTGGGTACATAAAACATTGACCCATTTCCAATCCTCTGTTTGCTCTCAAGAATGCCCAATGGCTCTCCATTAAAACATGTAACCACTAGCCAATGCAAAACAGTAAAAGGAAGAAATTTGCTGTTACGGTTACTATTGAGTTCTGGCCTTTTCTGGTGAGCGAAGCTGGTGAGCTAGTTGTGGTGCTATCTTTGTCAGATAAAGTCTGCCTGCACATTCCTTTCAGCTCAGATAAAAGTGCCTTGGCTTTGTGCAGGTATGAAAACATAGATAAGACTTGCAGGTAATGAAAAACCTTACCAAGCAGGCATAAACAAAAGCATACTCAACAGGTTCCAGTAACAAGAGAGTTAAATGAATCCTCTGTGGTGACATTTACACATATATTCAAAATATGGCTGATTACTGTTAATAAGCAGAGAGTAAGCTCATCCTATTCTCTATTGTGTGCACAAAATATAGATCTAGTTGTTACTTTGTTCCATTCACTCCCATACAAGACTTAAAAGGATTAACCACTCTCTGTGAGTTCCCTAACTTGGCCTAAATCAAATGAGGTATGTTAGAACAGAAGACTGCACAGCACAGCACAGCAAGGAAAGGAAAGAAAAGAAAAACAAGCTAATCAACATGCAAAGGCAGGAAACCAAGTCAGGAGCCCAAGTCAAGCTGCCAAGCCGCCAGATAAAGATCTTTCTGACACATAGCCTTTTAATAATCCACTTTAAAGTACACCACTTAGAAACATTAACATCCATCTTAGGAAAGGTGATTTTCTGATGGGGGCACAGGAGGTTTAGAAGATGGATGACAGTGTGTACAGACACCATGTAGAGAACCATTTGACATTCAGACTTTAGATGTTACTAATTACAACCCAACACATCTCTTCAGAGTTCCAGCAGCTCCTCGGAGAGAAAAGACCTGAATTCCCTCCCTCCCTTTGAGTAGGTCTTACATAACGATGGCGAGATAAAACTGGGAATTTGCTAATGGGGTGGACTGCTAAACTAGAAGCAGGTGACGTTGGCTAAAACGTTCTCTGTCAGTTTGCATTTTAAACGCTTCACAAAGTAAGTCAAAGCCGGTTTGTGCAACCCTTGTTTGCAGGCTGAATTTCCCACCCCCTTGTTCTGCCGGGCCCTTCAATTCCGATGAGAACAGGCTAAACACAATCACAGGAGATCATGCTGGGTGTGAAAACACACTGGTTATTCTGTCACGATTACTGCTTACACGCCATCCGTTAGTAATCCTTGCTGACTTCCTAATGAGGCTGATAACCTGTTTGCGTGTAAAGCATAAGACCGTGTATGTGCAATGCGCACAGTGTGGGAATCACAAGGAATTTGTCTTATTTTAAAACAGACTAGACAAATCTTAGCCTTTCTGCGGGGCTCAGTGAAATTGTTTGCTATGTCAATTGCTTCATGAGAAATGGAAGCTTTAAATAAATCTGAACCATTTCACGCGACTAAACTTTTTTTAAACAATTTACTTTACACTGTCAATTAATTATCTCAAAAACTGTACGCCATATTACCTGACTGGGAGCGGAAACTGAGCTAATGTCAAACTCCAAGACTCAAGCATGGATATAAAACTTATTAGGGAGGAGGACACAAAGTAATCTGCAGTCTCTCTCGAGAGGAGAGGATCCAGAAGTGCTTGACCACACTATTTCACACTATCTTAGAGAGAATACTTTTTCTCTTTGGATTCAAGATTAAAAGGAACAATTTCCAGGAGGCAGTCCCTAGTTTCTGACAGTGGCTCTACTTCAAGTCAAGGATAAGGCTCATATCTATATATAGGCTATGACAAAGAAAGATAAGGGTAAAAAAAAAATTGCTTATCTTTGAGCCTGACGTACTAAAAACAATTTGTTACTTCTTTCATTCCACAACTTTGGCGTCTTTTTTTCTTCTAAATACACAGAGAGAGAAAACTTAAACTGATGATGCATATATGTATTATTGTGAGCAGTGAAGCGTGGAGGTGTGAGTACGTATGCGTGTTTTTGTGCGTGCTCCGGTATGCGGTGTTGGTGGGGGCTCATACCTATGCTGGGAAGGAAAACCTAAGTGTTGAGCACATCCTGAGCTATAAATCAGTGCCTTGGTCAACCTGGCCAAGAGCATTTTCAAACCCATTTGCAGAAGATAATGCCAGATATTCCTCTCAGCCCCAGGGACAGCAGAGCCAGCCTCATGAATCATTGCCCTTTTTAGAGGAGCTGCAGCATGGAGCTCACCTTGCTGTGTCCATAGGGTCCTCTTGACTCTTACTTGTAGGCAGAAACAAAGGCAGTGAGGTAAAAATGTTTGAACTATGAATAAAGACTTCCAAAAAAAATCAAGTTATGAAGTGCTGACAGAAAAATCAGGTTCTGGATCGGATCTGTAAATTTCATAAAACACTCCTGTGGATAGAGGACTTTCTTCAGGGGTCTGATACTGTCTATGAAATTCCTTGCATTTAAGCAAAACCTGGAATCTATTTAATCCAAAGTTTCTAAATCTGATCAGGCATAAATGTTTATGTATACTTCTATGTCCATTTGTAACATATTTATTTGCTGTGTTTAATATTTATGTCCAGTTTATAGTGGCATATGAATTTTGTCTGGTACAGGTTATGTATTCTCTTTTAATAAAACTTCATCAGCCGTAAACACTACAAATTAACAAGGGCTGTAAATGTTATGATATATAGCATTTGCCTTTTTAATGAAAGCTCTTTCTTCATATGTCCCAATAAAAACAAACATAAACACGAAAAAATATATCTTTACATGGTGGCTCTACCACATTCGTGCATGTGCAGTGCATTGAAAAAAAGAATTAGTCGACCTTGTTGAAATGGAAAACAGCCATTTATCCAATGTCCATAAACATTAAATATACAATAAATTCCATTTATTACAGTTAGGGCCAAATGAGTTTTCCTCCCTCCCTCCATCAACGAAGACAGTCTATGACCTCATGCTGTGATATTCCATTACTTTCCAACTACAGTTGGGGGAAAATTCGACATGATCTCAGCCCTGCGCCATTGTGTGTAACCTTGAAATGCACTTATTGTGAGCCTGATGAATGCTGGTAATGTGCAACTATGTAGTGGGTCATTTATATTATCATAGACAATAGTTATATATATAAACAGGATATGAGAAACAACTTATCATTTTGGCCACTGCACAGACATTCTATTACAGCAAGTTCAAAAGTTCTACCTCTTCATTCTCTGTTACTTCATTTACTCGCACAGAGATACGAAGGTGGACCAGTAAGCCCTGGTGGAGCGCAATATGCATTTCAGCCTTATCTGTTGGCAGTTCTCAAACTTTAAAATAAAGACGGAATTTCAGTAATATCTTCTATATATTTAGTAATATCAGTCTGGCTTGACATGTCACAAGCACTGCAAAAATGATTGATGTGTCTTATCTGAGAAAGGTCCAAAAACACATTATTCTCAGGATTATATTTCACATATTTAAAATCTCATGTAATCTCATGCACATTCCTTTGGGTGAAATGTTCTTTAACTTCAATAAAATGTTAGGAATGTATATGTTATCAAGTCAAAGGGAGTGACACACACAGTTGTGTTGGTGGCAAATTTGTCGGCTCTAAGTTTACGTTAACGCTCCATGATAGTAGAGACCCTGTTGATAAATGCAAGGCTTTACAGTCTCACCATATAAAGCATTCCTCACACATTTCAGCATCTGAAACGCATGAGCTGGGGCCCAGAGAGTAAATTATTTACAGTAAGTAGCCTCACACTAAAATTTTTTGTCCAATTTAAGCCTGGATGTGCGCACAGCGCCCTTTTAGGACTTGCTCACCGTTAAATCAGTCACTGAATTATTGCATTACTGGGCTTTATTAGAGTCACTCATCTACGAGTAAGCAAGGCTTAAAAGAGCGCTGTGAGAACAGCTCTCTTTTAAGCCTTGCTCAACCTTAAATCAGTCACAGAATTATTGCATTACATGGCTTTATTAGAGTCACTCATCTTCACTTGTGTCATTTATTTGGGTTTTATCAAATCACGCCTTCTTGAGAAACATCTCCAACACCAGCTGTGAAGGCTCTCTGCTTTGAGCAAAGGCCACGGGCCAATACAGATTTGGACACGAGGCGCAATATTGCAAACAAAGCATCATCTCCACTGCTTACGTATGTGCAGAGAGTAAGAAGCAAAATCCTGTTTATTTCCTTGTGTGTGTCTTTATTTACTGCTCTTACTTATTCACTGCTTGTCCATGAGCTCTGCTGTGACATGATGACATGCTGTCAACGCTAATGGTCCCTGATGCCGTCAACGCTCTGATGACACAGAAGGTGCTCAGAGACAAGGCCACTGGTAGCCCTCCACAGGCAAGGAGCTGTCATCTCTGTCCCTCTAAGAGCCCCACCCCCACTCCCTAAAATCCTATCCATCTGCCATACCAGCAGGACAGACAGAGTGCAAGCATTGCACTTTTCTGTCATTCACTGTTGTGCTACTGGTAATAAGGGTCTCTGTGTCAGTCTTCACTTAGCATAATCAACACATGGATCAGTTACAGATTCTTTTGGATTCTGCAGCTTTATAAAAGTGCTTGCCATAAACTTCCTTCACTACTTCCATGAGCTAAAAGCCACGAGATGGAGCGTCCTGACAGACTGTCTTAGTGATGATCTCTAATGCGTTTCAGTCAGCATGTTTGTTGCGCCTAAAAGTGCACCTTAAATCTCTGTCCATATGCTTGTATAGTCTTGTTTTACCGTAAAGTGGTAATGGCTCAGCGAAAGATTTCCTAGAGGACATGAGCTTTTTAGAGGGAAAAAAATAAGGTGTGCTGACATTTTCCAAACATACATGCTAAAACACACAGATTACAAGTGTTCCTAATGATGTCACTATCCATAGTAACCAATATGGTTAATGGAAGAGCGGTAGGAAATAGTTTCTCTAAGGATATGTTTGCTATCTTATGTTGCAAAAGGAAATAACTGTTGTTAGCTAGGATTATAGAATCCAGGTCAAACTGTGTGCAACCTGGTTCTTTGTTCACTGCAGTCGATGTTTAATCTACATAACTTGTGTGAATTTGTCATTTTTGCCTCCATCCTGAAGCATGAAGTGTGTGACATTTAAGTTGAGCCTGATAAGATGGCTGACTGTTTGACCTTCACGTAATGGTCTACATCAATTCTGGTACAGCTTTGTGTGTGTGTGTGTGTGTGTGTGTGTGTGTGTGTGTGTGTGTGTGTGTGTGTGTGTGTGTGTGTGTGTGTGTGTGTGTGTGTGTCCTCCAATTAGATGAACACCTGAAAATAATAGGTTGACAATGACAAGGGAAATGAATAATGCTGGTCGGTAAGCCGTTGCACCATTTGTCCCCTTTGTGTTCATCTAAAATGAAAGCATGTGTCATACGTGCACTTCTGCTGACTGGTCAAACACACAGCAAAGACACTATGATGCGTGTGTGCATGTAGATGCATGTGACACTTACATGCATTTCACATGTTCTTAACGGTCATCTCTCTTGTAAATTCACCTATACACAAGGTGTGATCAAAATGTATACTGTGCCATAACCCAGGAGGAGCATCCATACAGAATCTATATTAAGACCATAAATGAAAGATTAAATCACCAACATTAGAGAACACCACAGGACATGATGCTATTTGAGCTCTAATGATATCTGAAATTCACAGTTGGATTTGATGAATTACAACAGCATCACAGTTCACACCATGCTAACCTATTGATCTGCATTTTAATCTTAGATTTATTTTCTGCTGTGACAATGTAAATTTCCCTGTTGCAAGACAAATATAGAGAGTTTCTTTTGCTCTTATATATTTTCAGTTCTGAAAAAATAAGAACTGCCTGGCATCAGTCTCTCGTTTCCTTTTTTCAGTTTACCGTGACACTAAACTTTATGAAAGTATAAAAGTATAATATTTGAGAGCAGAAAATTAGACTATTGAGGGTTTTTTCCACATTCTGAGAGATTTCTCAGCGGGATGACACAAAAAAAAGCAGTGCTTCACAACACTACAAAAGCAACCAAACGTGGTGTCAAAATGGAGACATCACTTCAGCAGAACAATCACACCACTTATTGTTTAGACAGATACTTAGTAAATTGCATGGTCAGCTGTCTGATAAATGAGATGCACCAAATCAAGAGCACCCCCGAGAGATCCTATATTGTTACAGCCCAAGATCAGAGTAATCAACACTCTGAGTGGAAATTGTCACTATTTGGTAATTGTGCTTAATGAGTAATCAATTATCAACACTTCCTGTTCATTGACTTTGAATCAAACAATTAATTCACCAGTTACTTCAGCACTACAGTTTATTTAAATTAAATTGCAGTGTGTGAGCATGTATAAAAATGAATACACTTTGTTCATACACTACCAGCAGGCAGGCGTGTCATGAGTCGGCACCAAACTCATCACGCACCTGTAAACCTGTAATTGCTATGTTTGGACAAAAACTGTTTATTTTCACACGGTTGAGTTGGCACTGCCACTGACGTTACTGCCACATTGCCAAACACGCTGCTATGGATATTTAACTTTTCGCGCATCAGCAATCACTGACAATAATGTCATAACAATAATGATAATAATAATAAAAGATAATAATCACAGCTGCAGTTAGCATTTTAAACAAAATGATATGCGTCACATAATTTCTCTTAAATGTCAGTAGAGAGATGTGAAAAAAGCAGTTAGAATTGTAAGTATCTAAATATGGGAAACAAGAAGAAGTAAAACATTTGGTGCATTAAACCTTTAATTATAGCCATCTTAGGACATCTGAGATCACAGGGACAGCAGATGAACAGCAACAGCAACAGTTTCCAAATCTCACTCCAGACTTTGTTATGAATACCAATGGGAGGCAAACTGCACATTGTGTGTATGATACTCTCACATCACATCAAAAAATCTCTCAACAGTAAAAAAAAGAGCAGCACTATGATTGAGCTGTCTGCAAGAAGTAAACAAAGGACTTTCTTTTATATCCTTGATTTCCATGCGTAAATGTGCATTTATTTAAGCAAACAGAAATTATTCCTGGCTGTAGTTATGTTTACAAAATGGTAAAAAGTTGTAAGTAGCAAACAATAAAACAAACAAAACCCGTCTTTTCAGAACCACTGTGCTTGAAACCTTGTAAAATTTAGGGCCACAATTTAATATATTTTATTACTGTTTCAAAATAAAGCCATCGTTGATAATATTTGCTGGATGGCTTTTACTGTAATGCGGCTGCAGCTAGTTGTATTTCAGTCATTAGTGGTGTTATCGAAATACTAACATCCTACTGACATGCTCATTTCAGCCATCAAATTCAAACATCCTTCACTCCGTAGTCTTTATGCATTTCGTCAAACGAAGTCAGCCATCTTGTTCTGTAGCAGCACTCTGTTGTGTGTGTTTTTAAGCTTAAGTGGTAAAAACTTAATTAAGGCTGATTGGTCCATTTACATCACGGCTACTGTGCAACAAAAGCTGATAAAGAGCAAGTGCAAAACTCTCCCACACAGAGTAATTGGCCTGAGACAAGTATCTGAACCACAGTTTTGTACTGGCTGTTAAAAAAAAGGCTCTACCACTTCCAGAAAAGGGTGTATAATTCAAAGCAGAAGGTTGCCTATATCTAGGAGGTCCTTCTGCTTAAATGAAAAACAGACAGGACTGATTAACCTAACATTTGACCCTTCGGTTTCATCCATATTCACTAGTTCACTTAGCAGCGCTAACACACTTTGAAGTAAAAACAACAACTCACACAAGGAGTGGGTAAAAATAGGCCTTTCATGGCAGTGTAGGCCATATTTAGGCCACGTCTGTTTCCACTTTGCCAAATGCAGGGTTGTCCTATAAAACACTGGTGTAAATGGTTTATAATGCCACCAGCGGACTCTGAAATGAGAGACCTGGTTTCAATCAGCAGTCAAATTGCTCCTACATTACCCTCGTAGACAGAGCAGTAAATCACTCTTTGCCTCTATGTTGCTGACGTTAAGGAACAAGCATTGTTAAAAATCCGCCAAGCATGCTGCTAAGAGCACCCCGTCTTTAGTGGGGATGGTACCGTAAACAGGACAAAGCAGTTGCTCGAGGCCCTTTAGATGCCGGAGTAAAACATCCTGATGTCTAAGCAGAAATTCTGCTTATCTTGTATCCGTAGCACAATCTGCATCTTAAAACCTATAGCAACTGACCCGATTTGCAGCGCTGACAGTAAACTTTCACTTATAGTCTGGCTTCAGTGACCCTCATGCCAAACAACCCCATCAAAACCAGTTTGAACCAGTTCGCAGGGTTAAAAAGAGTTCTGGTTTCTCTGTGCCAACGCCCTGACAGTGGGCCACTGTGAGGCATCTCAGAGCAGTTATAATCCCCTATAAAACTCAAGACACGATGATCCCGCCCACCACAGACCCACACACTATGGGCAAAACCTCTCATTAGATCTCCAGGGCCCTGAAATTACAGAGATTTTACCCATATGGAAAGCATGCGAAAGCGTCAGCTGGGAGAGGGTTGTGCCGAGTGTTTTTTCAGCGTGTGGCCACAGAGGAGCTGGAGCTCTTTCACGGTGCCATTCAGCTCAGACCCTGCCAGGGAGCGCAGGCGAATCAGGAAGCTGAGGCAGATGCTCTGGCTACTAGCCCTCGACCAGCTCTGTGAGGAAATACCCGACTTCACAACATTCAAATCAGGGACATAGCCAGGTCAACTCACAGACCGAATGCAGCATAAGAAAACAGGGAGTATCTCTGACTCGTTAATGGTCTCACTAAATTGACTGTATTCACAGAGGAGAAAACAATAACCAACCATTACTGAAACTGCAATGTCTTTGATGCCCACTGGTTTTCAGGATAAAATATAGAAAAAAGGGGCTTCATATTGATTTATAATCAACTTACAAACTGTGGAGTCTCCTTTAGGTCTTATAGTTACACTTCACACGATAAACACTGTAATTTAATAAAAGAAAAAATCTGAGGTCTTAAAATTACACTTAAGTATCTGTGTTTACCAAAGCACAAACAGTAAGCCTGAGGCGTCACTTGGGTGTTTTTGGGTAACCGTTTCTATGTAATCTACTGTGTCTTCTACCTGTATCTATAACAAACAGGTGACATCACTGGGTATGTTCCCAGGAACTCTTTCAAACACCTCTAATGGGAACACCAAAAGAACTGTTTACTCATCTGGCAAGCAACAAAAGAAAAACTATGCCTGGATCCATTGTGGACCACCCTGTAATCCCCAGGGATTCATGCGGATTAGATCACGTAGAACAAATGTCTTCTTGTGAATAATCTTTGTTTTGAAGTGGTCAGTGTATTGTGTAGGCCTAACAGCTTGAGACAGTTTGCTAATATACAACAAATAAATACTAGTGCTTAAAACAGGCTGAATGAATGAATGGCATTTTGCAGAAAAGTCTGATTCATTGTATTATGCATTCCATAGCCCTCGAACAGAAAAATAAATGTGAGGATAAAGGAGAACACAGTTAGAAAACCCTGCTTCCCTGCAATATTTGACCAATGTGATTGAAGAAAACCTTAATGCTTCAGCAGCATGGCACCTAACAGACCTGTCAACACAGCTTTTACTGATAAAACATCTATAGATGCACTGATCCTCTTTTCTCGCTTCTGGTTTGATTCTACTCTACCAGAATTCAGATATCTGCTGCTACTGATGTTGATACTAATACTGGAGCTCTTTTTATCTTTAATATTCATGTAAGCAGTGTATATTGTTATTGAACATACATCAATACATATATTTAACACACTTCTTATCAGGGGGGCAACATACTAAATATACAACATGTATGCAAATGCAAATCAAGGGCATGAATAGTATAATCATGGTGAGCACTCGTATCTTTGTAGAACTGTTTTATTACTAATGAGTCATCTGATTAATTCATTTGTGCTACCTCATTTTAGCTAAAGAATTAAATCTGCAATATTGCATATCTATTATTCATAAGAAAACATCAGGCTAATGAATCTGCAACGGTATGTGATCGGTGATGTCATTCCAATATCCGACAAGTTAATTTCGTGAGTACCGGCACCGGTCTGCTGATAACGGACTGATTCAGTCTATAAATATCCAATCGACAGACAGCCACAGGTAAATATGAATCCTGGATTCACACAGCACGAGAGGGAGAGGGAGAGAGAGAGAGAGAGAGAGAGAGAGAGAGTGCCACCCGCTTTGCAAACGACATCAGTGTCTCCACTACTCAGCATGTATTCTCCAGAGATGATGAAATAACCTACATGTAAAAGCCATTATGTCTGACAGTAGGCTAACCCTCTGACACCTTTAACGGTGGGATAGTGGGAGTTACGGCCTGCAGGACAGTTTAATATCAAATTAACCAAACTCTAGAATAGAAATGAGCCATGTCACTTTCTTTTACGTGGTCAGGAGCTGCAGGCTCGAAAACACGCAGTGAGGCCTGGGGGTTTATTTGCAGAGAGCCTCTGATGCAACTCCCAGAAACGAACCCACCCTGTATCATCCTGCTGCAGACTGGCTCATGGTTAGGTCTCTTCATCCTGTCTGTGACAGCTCTGATCCGATTCCCGTATCGATACAAGTCGCCCACAAGGCTACTTCTGTAAGTCACTCACCCACCCTGCAACGCTGCTGCTGCCAAAACATTCCCAACACTTTAGATAAACCCAAAGAGGACTGCGGGCTTGATGCAACGCTGAAAACCTTTCTGTACATCCACCCAGTGACAAGCCAACCCCGCACCACCACCACCACCACCACCACCTCTCTATGTCAGATCTGTTCAAGCCCTCAAGAGGGATGTAGGCTATTCACTGAAGTGACACACCTGTAAAAGCTGCCACAAAAGCTGTCTCACAGTCGAGTCCTCCAATCGATGATTATTGGGATTGATGCTTTTGCCTCGGCTGCAGGGAGCAAAGTGATGACATGAGTGCAGGCTCCGCAGCCTGGCTGCAGCCGCAGCAGCGGGCATTTCTCCGGGCAGATGAATGACAACATGCATCCCGGCCGAGCAACAACTCCCAGTACCACAACATGCCTCTGCTGCTGCTGCTGCTGCTGCTGCTGCTGCTGCTGCTGATGATGATGAATACAGAAATGATGGCAAAGATTTCCCATTTCCACGCACGTGCGCTCGCACTCGTGCACGCGCACACATACAATGGGAACAGGAAAAGGACGGGGGGGGGGTGATGGTAAAAAACGGGCGCATAAAGCTGCGCTTTAAAAAGAAGAGAGGGAGATGGAGGACAGGTTCACGCAGCGCGCACCATCACACTGCTGCTGTTTGTTATAAGTGATGGAGCCGTAAAGGCCAAAGCTGCGTCAGTGTGCACTGTGAAAAGTGCCCATCATCAACTCTGCGCAGATCTGCGCCAAAACCACTGGTGAAATAATAAATGACTGAGAACATGTCTGTTTTTTCCTTCACCCCCCCCCCCTCCTGAAATAATCACCCAACGCGTCCGCGAGGCTTTTTTGTTTGTTTATTAGCATAACAAAAGTTGTTAGCGGCGCATATTCAAGAGTTAGCGCAAACGGACGCGGCTGCAAAGTGCGTTCGTGACCGCGTTTGCGCTAACCGGAGCCCGGTGCGTCCAGACGGGGCTGACTCACAGCGTTCCGCCGGTTGTCTCCGGCTCCTGACACGACACAACGACCGGACACAAACACCGATTTGACAAAGTTAGCTTAGCAAAGACGGCAAAGACGGCAAATAAGGCTGCGTGACAAGTTCACCGGGGAGTGTTCCACTTACTCAGTCTGCTCCCGGTCACCGCCGTGGGCATTTCTCTCCTTCCCCGAACCCGCCGCGTTTAGTCCCGTCCTCGGTTCGCAGAAAGCACAACAATCCACTTCAGACACAGCGGCGGAAAGAAACGCGTCCACTCCGGCGGCGGAGGAACACGAGGTCTGCTCCTGCTCGCGGACACCGGATCTCTTCGTGGCAGCTCGGCTCCAGCGTCTCGCCGCTAACGGGTTAACGTCAGCTCCCGCACAAGTCCTCAGCGTCCTGGAGGGAGGCGACAGGAGGAAAAAAAAACAGTTACTTCTCTTCCCGAGAGCCAAACGTCTTCTTTCCGAGTTGACTGGTAAGCGGGAGAGTGCGGACGCGGCGCCCCGCAGGAGGAGCGGTGGCAGGCAGGGGAGCAGCGGACGTCTCTCTCCTCGCGGTCACGCGTCACTCTGCCTCCGCGGACAAAACAAACACAGGTCGATCAGCGAGGGGGGGGCGGGGAGGGGGGGGTTCGGGTTCACTCGGCTCCGCTCGCTGCTGCGTCCATTCATTCCTGGCGACCCCTCCAGTCCACAGGGGAACCTCGACCCGGTCCTTATCTACCATCACACCAGCCACCTGCTCCAGTAAACACCACGTCTCCGCTCATCTTTATATACAGGAAACTCTACGTAACGTGTGTTTGTGAGGAGATGAAGATGTGGGAGATGTGATGGGAAGTAAAAAAAAAAAGAGTTAAATACACCCTCTCATTATAGTGATGCATGTACACTACCCCTCATTTTCCTGGGGAGCCCCTCCAGTTAATTCAGGTGTTCCTCAAGAGCCACTCTTAGGGCCCCTACAATAAGCAGCTACACTATCAACTGAGAACAGAGCATGCGTAACTACTGGCCTGTTATTCTCATTGTCCAGAATGCATCTCCAGCTCCGGTCCTCACCCTCATCCTTGCTCTCACCTTGCGAGAAGCTCTGGACACGATGGTAATTTATAATTTATAAACGCCGGCCAACTTTCTGGCTCCTTCACCGGTTACTTTTGAAATTGTTTTTTAAGACAGCCTTGGGAGAAGGTTGCAGAAGCTATTCCCCACTGTTTGCTGACACACACACACACACACACACACACACACACACACACACACAGAGAGAGAGAGAGAGAGAGAGAAACATGTTAACAAGCTGTCTTTGAGAAGAAGGACCTGAAATGATTTAGCACCTTGTTCACATCTAAATGTTAAGATATATATATATGTGTGTGTGTGTGTAAAAGAACCTCTTCTTCTTCACAGTCCCTGCAACTAAATGTTCATATTTGGAGAAGATAAGACGAATATTTAAAACCTGTCATTTTCAGCTGAATCACAACCCCACCAGGTTTCAGTGTCTGCACAATTCGCTAGAGAAGCAGTGTAATGGGGGACAGAGGCAGGGCTCTGCTTACTGTGCAGCTTGGCTGTTAGTGCATGGGCACTCAAGCGGCTCGGCCGAACGCGGAGGGCATGGGCATTGTGATCCCCAGTAATGAGGACCCAAATATCTTTAGGGGTCTGACAACCCATCTACTCCGCCTCCTAACCTTACCGTGATCATGATCGTTAGCCTGGCAGAGCCACCTCTGAACTGTCGCCCTGCAGCCCACCACACCTTCCATAATAAGTGGCACAAATGACCTTATACACAAGGTTTCATCTCGCCACAAAGGCATGTTGCATCTGGTCAGTCCAGGTAGAGCCCCCATTCAACACACACACGCACACACAGACAAACGCACAAACCCGCTTATCCTTACTTTTTCTAACAAAATGAGTTGCTAAGCAACCACGCGGTAACTGGAAACACGAACTTCTCCTTCTTTTAGCTAACAAATGATAACCTTGTTCGGCACATGGCGTTTCCAGGAATAGGATCATCTCGGATAAATAAGCGACAAAGGCGGTGCTGTTGGACTCAGAGGGAAGCCATTGTTTTGATGAAATGGTCATCGATACGAAGGTGCCAGACAGAGCGATTGGTTCACGTGGTCAATAATGCTGTTTTGTTTCTCTGGTGGCCAACTGTTTTGCAGCTTTGCACGTCTCATATGGACGGTGGAGAAGACTTAGAAACAAACTGTCAAAGAGATGAGTGCAGAGATGTTTTTTTTTATATACATATATATATATAGCAGCAAGGACGCTCCAGGAGTCCTGTGAGGTCAGCCAGGCTTTGTCTTTGCCAGATACTGAATTTACTTTAATCCAATTGGGTTTCCCTCTCCAATTTCCTTCAGTCAATAAAACAACTTCTATCCATCAGAGTTTTGGAACAATACTCCCACTTAAAACTTCTCCCTGCCCTTAATTATTGCTATGAACTTGCAATAAATGGTTGGCTAATTTAAATGAAAAAGGGGCTGCTCACACCAAATCTCCTCGAACCATAACACTGCTGGAATGAAGCCTGGTACACGGGTCCCTTTATCAGTTGTTCCTCCTTATTAATTTTTTATATTGATCTCTATGGGGAAATCAGCAGAGAAAAATTACTTGTAAAGAGATTCATTTCTACCCAGAAGCCCCTCAGTTAGTACTCGGTGGTTTGAAAGTGGATTTAATAGTGTTGCATTTACTTTTCTGTTTTGTCTTGGGATGTGGATGTGGCTCTGGAGGTAGAGTGGGTCGTCAGCCAATGATAAGGTTGGCGGTTCAGTTGCAGGCTCCTCAGTGTCCTTGTGCAAGGCAGGCACCTGTGAATGTATGAATGTGACTCATTGTGCTTTGAGTGGTTGTTGTGACTCGACCATTTACAGCGGTTACTAAAAATAGCGTACATACTATGAGTAAGTTTATACCATAATTATTGTAAATGACATAACATCAGTCAGGGCTTATAGTGATTCTCATCCTTTAGTATTTAGTGTGGTGAAGACAGTGTACTATATTCTCCGATTAAAGATGCAAGACTGACCCACACAGAATGTGTTTGTTTCTTTCTCTCGTAAGACCCTGAAACGGAATGATGGTAAAAGTGCTTTTACTTTCCACAGTTTAATTAAGGGAGTTTTGTTTTCCTCAACTTGCCGATCAAACATTCGGGAGTCAAGCGCTCCCACCTCGTGTTGTAACGCCTCACAGTGGGGTTTAAATCTTTTGCTCGCTTGTCAGTCACAATTTGTGCAGTGATTATGTCAAATCTTTTCCATTTCCCCTAAATTGTAAAAAAAAAACAAAAAAAACAAAACGCTTCGTCTGAATGGTTGGACACTGTGGAAATAAAAGGCTGACATTCGGTGAGTATAAATAAGGGGTGAGGCATAAAATCCATGTGTGTGCTGCAGCAGCAGCAGGAACTCCTTATGTACGCGCTACTGAGAGGAACATAAAAACAAAACGTATACTGCTCCTGATATATCTCTGTGATATGAATGCTGTTAAATTATTAAGCTGCTTAACAGAGAGACAATAAAGAGGCTGTACAACAAACATCCTCAGTTATTCTCCCCTTTGCCCTGAGATTTTTCATAAACCTCCTTTTCCATTAATCTTCCCTGGTGCGATTGTTTGTCGGCTCGTAGAGTGCCGTACTATTCCTGTGCGCTTCGTTCATATTTTTGTCACAAGTGGAGCTTTACTCATTCATCACACAGATATCTTTGTTTCCTGTACCGAGTCTTTGTTTTTATTGTGTTAGTGGTGCTTTTCTAGTTTTAATCTGGGCTATTACACCAAGTTAAATCCTTGTTCCTCGACTGCTTTCTGGATTTCTACCAGCAAGATGTTTGCTCCTGAGGCTGTTTGTAGTCATTAGCGTGATGCAGCCCATCTGCACATCATCCGAAAACGTTAGATCTCCCCATTTGAATCAAATAAATGGATTCTCAGACAGTCTGGGCTCAGTAACCCTGTCAAAAATATAACCGAGGACAACCTGACGTGGTTTTTCATTTCTAGACTCAACAAACCAGTCAGTTTCTCTTTTGTGTTGTAAAATCTCAAACTGTATTTTGTCTTCACTTGGAACAAAAAATGTATTTTTAATATGATAGCACGTATTTACGAATTTGACTGGTTTGACTTTTTCAAAAATAGATGACGGTGGTTATTTTCTTCAGCTCATTCCATTCATTATGAATCACCAACGGTCGAGCACAAAAACAGAACATCAGAAAACCTGCAGACCCCAGAGCAGGATGCTTTCATTTTGTAACTGTTGTGCAATTAACAGAGGACTCAATGAGGCAGGAAAACAGTTAATGGAAGTTAATGAAGAGAACACAGAGTGTTGTGTCATTAACCAACATGCAGTCAGACATGGTAACGATGGTGACTATCTCAGCAGCTGGACAGAATGACGACCAAATTTGTAGTGGGTACTCGCTGAGGTGCTGCTGGACCATCCAGCATTTCCTCAGAGGAGATAGTTACGGGAATAAAACCACAATTCTCTGGTTTGCATCCAGCATCTTGCTTCAATGCAAGATGCAGCAGCACAAATGAGCAGAAGGAACTCCTACATGTGTCACCGAGAGGAACATAAAGGCACAAAACAAAGAATGCTCCCGTTATGTCTCTACAGAATAAAGTTTTTTTTTCATTGCCCATCTTTGACCAGCTGAGGCTCCAAACCCTGTAAGACTGATGGTGATGCAATCCTGGAAGAACCACTATAGTTATATATATATACAGCATATATACTATATATATATATATATATATA
>JAFBJQ010004467.1:0-167639 GCA_016785345.1 Trinectes maculatus | reverse complement strand
ATATATATATATATATATATATATATATTCTTCTTCAGAGCAGTTGCCCATGATATATTTTTTTGTCTCCTAGTGATGACACAGATTTCATGGAGCTCCTATTCTCTCTAACAAAGCTACTCATGTCTAATGTCCATAATCTATTCATGCCTGATTCCTGCAATGCCAGGTTATCAGCGGAAATGTTAAGATAATATGGATTCCCTTTGACAGTGTTATTGGACATATTATGGCTTGATCAACTAAAACAGCATCACAAGCACACCGCTTAAGCCATGAGAGAGAGAGAGAAAGAGAGAGAGAGAGAGAGAGACATGAATGATCTGAAATGCTCGTCTCCTTCAAGGACCAGAGCTACAAGAAACACACAGCATTCTCAGATAAGCTATATTTAAAAAGGCGAATGCAGAGAAAAACGAAGGAGCAAGAGACGGCAGCGGGATGAGAGGCAGAGAGAGAGAGAGAGAGAGGGAGAGAGGGAGAGAGAGAGTGGTGGGTTGGAAATGGATGAAGGACACATAAGCTCTCATCGAGTTGGCAACAGTGAAAAGAGCCCTTGGTTATTGAAAAGAGAGGAAAAAAAAATCAAAGGCAGTAAATTCCTGCAGAGGGATGGGGGCAGAGAAACAAGCCTGTCCTCTTCTTCTTTGTTTTTTTTTTTCTTTTTTCCACTATGGTAGTAGCCAGCAGGTTGGCGAGGCCCTTGAGCACAAAGATCTGAGAAGGAATGGGAGACGACACAGCACAAATTGTTTTATATTGTGCAACGTTGAGGGTTGTGCTGAGTGTTGAACGCCGCCGTTGCACGGAAGAGGAAACACTGACACTGTGCGATAGTGTTGCTTCTTTTTTTGCAGTCGTTCGCTCGATAATGCAACAAACACGCCACCTTTTGTGAGGACCCGCTAACTCTTCGTGAAAACCACCACAGGACATGCGCGAACGTGCGCCACGTTGCCACATCATGGGTGCACATGTGCGAACACTCACAGCGAGGTCGTGATGGAGTGTTGCGCAGAATGATGCGCGTTACATGACAGCACAGGGATCGACTGTCGTTTTATGGTGGAGGTCGTCTGCTGGTAGCGAGCTGCTGGAGACATGAGTCAGTCCTGATGGATGTGATGGACAGGCATTATCCCTCTGTTTCTTCCTGCCATCTCTGTCAGCGTTTTCCCTCCAGCAGATTGGGTTCCACAAGTCATCCCTCACACGCCATCGCTGAGGGAATCTGCTGTTTCAAGCTCGCAGAGCATCCCATCAGACAAATGGATATTAGCTGGTTAATTTTTAATTCCAGAGATGCAAGGGAGCCTCACTCTTTCATGGCTGGAAGGGGAGCTAATGGGCCCGGATTAGGTATCAGGGGCGGATATCTGGGAACAGCCCCTTGGGAATGCAGTGTGGGTCTCTCCATTGAACACCATTAGGGTCTTGGAGTAGGGGAAGAAAGCCTCTCAAAGACACACTGTCCAGCTATTGACCTTTCAGAGGCACAATGGAGGTCCCCACCGGAGAGGTATTGAGTGGATGCTGGGAGCGGTTCATTAAGCCATGGTGGGAGTAAAAACATGGCCGTTGATAAGGTCTGTACCCAATCCGACACAGCCGGACATAGATTTCTGTTTCCCACCGAACAACTGACCAAGCCCACCAAGAGAGATTAAAACTAAGGATCAGCGTCTTCAAACAATGGCCGCTTGGTTGCGAGGCTGCACTCGTCTTTGTTTGGCTGAAGCAACACCTGCTGCGATGATCGATGCGTTTGCAGAAGATAATATACAACGGATGGAGACAGTTACGGATAAATGCACGTCAGGCCACTCTCTCAGCCGATATCTGCAAACGGCTCCGCCATGTTTTCCTTGACCACCTAAAATAATTTCCTAGCTTTCAGTAGGATTGGCAGTGATGATTGTTTTTATTGACTCAGATGTTCCATTAGCTGAGGAGCTGCTTGGGGTAAATGGCTCCTGACAACAGCACAGAGGCGGCTGATGATACCCCGTCACCAGACCTCACACCAGGGTTATTAACTGGCCGTCACTGCTGCACAGCGCCAGTGCTTCCCCCTGACAGTGGCACGCACAGGGATGAAATATAACGCTGTCCTCGGGTCCTTCTCATCTTCTCTCAGTGCGACTGAGAGCAGCGGACTGATGATAGGATGACAGCGTTTTAAATTCAAAAATGAAATGAGAGAGATCTCTGAGAAAAAGACACTTCCTGTTTTATACTGCGTGTATGTGCTTGTTTGCCAACTATCACCCATCTTTTGTTGTTATATTCATCAGCTACATCGTTTTATTTCGCAATTCAAATGGTTTTGAAAAAAAAAAAATCCATTCGGTGCACATTCTACCTGGAGGAAATGAGATGATGAATGAGAGTGGAAATTGCATTAAACTAAACTCTTATTGGGCTGCAATTGAAAAGATTCATTTGTTGATTCACTTTGTCAATTAATTGTTAAGTCCATAAAACGTAAAATACAATTATGAGAAATGCTCGTCTCAGGGCCCATATTGAAATGCCTTGTTTTTTTTTTTCCCTAACCGTAGACATTTCATTTACAGAGATACACAACAGACAAGCAGCCACTTCCTCAGGTTTGGGAGGCTGGAGCCACAGAGCGTTTTGCATTTTCTTCATTATTAATAAGCCGAAGCAGAATTTAGTTCCTCGGCAAAACACAAACATTTTGTAAATAAGTTTGCAGGTTACTGAAAGTAAACACTAATTACACTCCTTCAAAAATTATTTTAGTGCCTGTTCAGTTCTTTACTAAATAATTCAAATGCTAACGGATGTTGATCGTGGGCATAAATAACTGGAAGTCAATGGAAGCTAAGAATGGAAAGAGTTCCAATAAAACATTTAGAACACAACAGAATGTTGGAAAAAGTTGCACTTAAATCAGTAAGTAACAGAGTAAACTGATTAAAACTTGAAAGATCACTCCCGTGGTCACGGGGAGGCATAAACACCTACATAGATGTAGCTATACAGTCAATGCAACACAACTACATCATCCAGATGTACTTACTCCTACACAGATATGTTGTGATGTCTGGTCAAACAATGGATGAAACACAAAAGGCAGCGGCGTCTGTCGTCACTCACTGTCAGTTCAGTCTCACGCAAGAAACGAAAAGGGCGAAAATATAAAAAAACAAACACAAAAATAGAAACTTTAGTGACAATGGAAGTGGAAACCGGTGGTTATGTCCACTCCCGGTGCGCGTCAGGGTGTCAGCTACAAATCGAAGTGCGTTCACCGGAATGTCGCCGTCTCCTGTCGGCCCCAACTCCACTCCAGGAAACAGCGTGCAGGTGTAATGCGATGAGTGACAAGGTGCACGGATGAGCAAATTGGGAAACACACACTCGCGCACGCCTTGTCAGCATCTCATAATACCCCCCCCACACACACACACACACACACACTCACACGGCTGGCTAAAAGGTGCTGTGTGCCAGCCTCTGATACCAGATAGAACCATGATGTCATGCAGCGGTGATTAGAGCCTCCTCTTCTAATCTGCCTCCTTTGTCCTTTCCCCACACATCATTACAGTGAGACAGCAGGCTCTATTACCCCTCCCGCAGCCTGTCAGCGCCCCGTCAGCGCCCCATCACCGCCCGCCCCCCCACAGCCTGCCGGCAGGCCTCTGAGGGCTGGAGGGCCCCGGGGTCGCAGCAGCATGGCAGCTTTAATTTCACGCTTTGTTAATGTCCCCGTTGCAAGCGCCCCTCACGCCCGATACCCTCAACCGGGCGGCCCCAGCAAGGGTCACATCCGCGCCGGCTGCCCTCTGATTGGCTGCAGGGCTTCACCCACAGGGGAAGACAGGAAGCCTCCATCCCTTTTTACCCCCCCTTCACAGTCATTTGTTAGGAATCTCTCCCTCACACAACCTCCGCCCCCTGCTTACCTTTATCTCATTCTCTACCCATCCCGCACTCTGTCACTGTCTGTTTCACTCTCGGCCGCCCCTTCTCTCATTCCCTCGCACCCACGTCGATTATCTATCTCTCTTTTATTGTGCCCCCCTCTCCCCCCCTCTTCTTCTTCTTCTCGCCCGCTGCCTTCCTCACTCTGGTAAACAGCTCTTTCTCCCGGGCTCGGCCCACTCTCCACACGTCCACTACATCTCTCACTCCACTGCGATTGCCTCTCGTCATCTTCGTCCCTCGTTCTCTCACATTACACCCCCCCCCCCCCCCCCCCCCCCCCCCCCCCCCCCCCCCCCCCCCTCTCACCCCCCCCCCACACTCTAATTCCAGCGCTCTCTGTTTTCATTCGGCCCTGCTCACAATCACCGCATCTCTCTCCTCCTCTGTGTTGCCCTCCTTAAGCCTCCATTTACACACTGTACCATCTGTATTTGCGAAGCGCCGAGAGGCTGCGAACCGTCAATCTGTCAGCCTGCCCCCCCCACCCCCCCACAGTCGCCAGCCACTTTCAGACCTCCATCAAAATGCCACCGTAAGCACAAGCTTGTTGAACCAGAGTTTTTAGACCTGAATATTGCTCCATCCTCCAAACTCCTGTTTTGTGTGCTTTGCACTATAGCTACATTTACTGTGGTCATGGCTGTAGCACCTAGTAACCAGTTTCCCATTGTGGCCATGATGGAAAAAAAACCCATTATATGATACATTATTACATTATCATTCACTAAAATCCAACTGTATTATCTATATGCTGGTGGTTAAAGAAAGGGGAGATGTTCAGGGGTCATAAGTTGAAATGCAGCACAACCGTTTTCATGTTTCTATGTGAAGCCACTTCATGTTGTTGTTGTTGTTAACATGCAGTGAAAATGTCAACTATCCAGTGAATCCATATTCTAATCTGTCACTTAGTAATAATGTTAGATGTCAGTTCCTATTGAACCGCTGCAACTAGTCACACCTGATCAATATATTGCAGCTGAGCATGACTGTAGAGAACAGCGGCCTGCAAACACAATGTGGGTACAAGAAGCTTATGTTGTATTCATTTGATTCAGGATTACAAATTTAGGTTTGAGCATCATCAAACACATGATAGCTTGTGGGCATAACTCCACAGGAGACAGGGCTAATATTTCCCATGTTTGATTTATTTATTTCTTATCCACAGAGAAGCGGTGAACATAAAAGACTGGATAATGAAATGGAGTCGCCGCCAAAAGTCAAATGGCTGGAGAAAAAAAAAACCAAAAAGAAGAAGTCTCTTTGGCTTCAGGAGACGTGAGGAGGCTCTGGTTTCCCAGACCAGGGAGAGGAGGTAACAGAATCCTCCTGTAAGTGAAGTCATGGGGTCTCCTGAGGGAGGCCATTGATCGGGGGTGAAACACAGAGGGAAAAGGGAGTAACTATCAGATTCTCCAGCCACACACACACACACACGCGCACACACACACACACACACACACACACACACACACACACAGTTTACTCATAAGAACTGTTTACTCACACACTCTTATTGGGATTCAAGCCCACAAACTTTTCCCTCGTAGTCAGCACTACACTCACAAACACACACACACACACACACACATACACAACACAAGAGCAAGACACCAACATTCACCATCAGATGAAAATATGTATTCATTACATCGACAATTTGCAACACACACACACTGGGCCGGAGGCTACGTACTCACTAACACACCTAACGCCACAAATCAATGATCATTTGTATACTTTTTTTTGTTTGGGTTATTGTCTATCTGGATTTGGTCCCAATAAACAATAACTCACAATTTTAGCTTCCAATAACGGTCTGGCAGAAACAGCTGAGCCATTAACGCCGCCATGATTGTTTGTCTGTGAATCTGACTCGCCCCCCCTCTGCTTAATCATAACAAACGACATGACACTTGCCCACAGAACACATAGCCGGAGCTACTGTTTGACTTCTCTCTGAGCCGCTTGTTGCTAGGTTACTGGCATTTATCAGCCCCATTTTATTCAACTTTTTTTTTCAAACTTTTATTGCGTGTCTTAAGTTGCTGCATCCGACATCGCTACGAGGCCTGTTCCACATTTGGAATACTGTCTTTTGTAGTTACAGTAACGCATGCCAGATACCGTTTCCTACTTCGGGCTATGGTGCTGTGACACATCAATACTTAATCTTACATTATACTTGTCATAGATGATGCTGTTTCCGTGTTTATTTGTAAGCCTGGCTCCATGCATATATGTGTGTGTGTGTGTGTGTGTAGCCATGTGTGTGCGCGGTGCAGACAGAGTTCAATCTCTGATGTGAACCAGGCAGCTTTTTTTTATTTATCTGCGTAACGTTGTAAAAAAAAAACGTTTTTGCAGAACACTGCAAGGAGCCGCACTGAGTTTATCAGTTTCCTGCTATTTATATTGATACACCCCCCCCCCACCCCCCCTAGATGCTCCAGCAGGTAAGATATATGGCAACATGAAGTATAGCTTTGTCCATAGTGAGAAGGTACTGAACACGGTTTTGTGATGAGATGGGGACCGGGCCAAGGTGACCCTTCTGTAATATATGGGCTGCGGCTGTCAAGGCCTCCCAGGAAGGTATTTGTCATCAGTGTCCCCCAAGTGTGAGGTTACCAGCAAATCAGGTTATCAGTCTACTGTTTTTGGCAGGAATGGCACAAAAACACAGATTATCTTTTCAATATAGCCCGGCGTTGCAGAACCAGATAGAGACGCACAACCACAAAATAAACACACACGCACGCACACACACACACACACACACACACACACTGTGTATTTATTCCTCAACTCGAACCCTCGACATTACATGCCTAACCTTAACCTTTACCTTAACCCGTGACCTCATTCTACTTTAAACTGTAAACTGCACAGTCGGTAATCCTTGCACTGGCAGTGACCCGACTGAAAAACAATAGACGTTTACGATTAGCGATTTAACGTTCGTCAGAGCTAACAAAGTTAACAAACTCAAACAGGTCCGTGAAAATATTTGCACACTCAACTTCATCCCGACGCGCACACGGCAACACAAGTAGAACCACACAAGACACAATGGTGCTTTCATAACTGGGAATATGTAAACGATGATTTTTTTTTTTTTGGTTTTGTTTTGGAATAATGACTACGTTAACCTGCGCGTGTTGACTGCCCCGCGCCACCTTGTTGCTATAAAAGTGAGCTGCCACTCCAGAGAGCGTGAACTCTCCCGCACATCAGCGTCCCAGCGTGTAGGCGGCAGCGGGGGTGACAAATGTGCAGCATTATGCGAGAGGAGGCAGGAAGCCGGCGCGCAGCGTGTCAGGATACAGATGCTCGCGTCTCCCTCACATCACCCCAAGTGATGTATATCAGCCCACAGGTTTAATTGTGTTTGCCTTGAAAATATCAATCTGCATGCTCGCCTCCGTGGCGGCAGAGCAAGGGTTAATGCAGGGGTCAGCCGCTTCTGCATGAAATATATAGGCTCTAGCTATATGGAGCTGCTCAGGGCTGTACAACTATTAAGTCACACATCTACTGTGTGTGTGTGTGTGTGTGTGTGTATATATATATCCCATCATCCTGAGTAATTATTGCAGGCTACTTTTAGTGTTATGTACCAGAGAGCGAGGCTGAGACCAGATAAACGAATCATCTCTCATTAATTAACTTAACTCAAAAAAGAGAGATATTTTTGCCGTTTTTTAAAAAAATTTTTTTTTTATTACTCTGGTATTAGTTTAGCATAAAGACAGGAATCAATGTGAAACCAGAACATCGCAATCACCTCCTGGTGGCTCCCATCAATAATAACCAAAAAAAAAAAAAAAAAAAAAACTTTCACTAGCTTTTACATCGAAACGTAACCAAGGCCAAACCTGGATCTTTGTTCCACCACCACAACCACCAACAAGGCGGAGACCACCAGAGCTCCCAGACGCAGCCTGGTGAGTGACGTACACACAAAGTCCACAACGGCTTTTGTGTCTCCGGGGAGCGAGCTAAGTAAGGAACTAAGCCCCTTTGCAGGCCGCAGCTGAGTCACTGCCAGCGAGGTGACACAGCTAAATAAAGACAAAAGCTGTCGAGAGGCTTTGTGATGAGCAGCTGACCATACAAGCCACAGACAGTGTGGTGTGTCGGGCTGTCTGTGCGGGTCACGGGCCGGGCACATGTGTGTTTGTGTGTGTGTGTCTGTGAAGGTCCTGCCCTGTGACCGGCATGTGTGTCATTAGCTGCTGTTTATGTACGCCAGCAGGGAGCGCTCTCTGGCTCTGACTGCGTCTTTTAATAGAAATATGTGTAAAACATATCCTGTTTGACACCTGACCAGCAGGTTACAGGTGAATATTTCTCCGCGTGGTTATAGGACATGTAACGTCGTCCAGAAAGTGGGACGCAGCTCTGAGTCAGAGCGGAGGAACACGTCTAAGAGGCTTGGACAGATCCTATTAAACGCGCCTTCGTGACACCTGCTCCTCTTGGCTCGGACCAGGACCAGGACCAGGACCAGGACCAGGACCAGTCTCGCTGAGAGACAGAACCGCTTCGTTCCCTGTCGTTTGTCCCACGACGTGAAGAGAGCAGCTTGGCTGTATATCACCAGGAGCACTTCTCTGCACATTCCTGATCCTACATCACCCATCCCCCCCTCGCCCCTCCCACTCTGCCTTGCATGATGAAACTGGAGAAAGAAAAAAAAAACCATATTGGGGTAATGTGAAGGCCATTTGAAATGGCTCTTTACAGAACAGGGCTGAAATCGTTACACTCTGATAAAAACAAACTTGAAATCATCCAGCGAGCAGTAATCAAAAGATTAGGAACAGCCCTCGTTCCCTGACTGTGATTTGTCTTTTTCCGTATTTTCCAAAGTCGTTTTTGTTTTCAGGAAATATCAAGGACTCCTTCTTTATGTGGCCGCATCTGAAATGACACACGACAAGGACTCATTTATCGGCGTAGTTAATATTAGCCAAGGACCAACTCTGTCCTTCTTTTCCTGCGTAACACCGGTTTGTCCTCGTGATCCTTTCGTATTCCTTTGTGCAGCAGCTTCGCACACCGGATCCTAACGAGCTCCGTTTTCCTCCACAAACACTAACGCGACAAGCGGCTTGCGCGGAGGCGGGAGGTGCAGAGGTTCGAGTCGGCGTGTGAGCGGCCTGCGATGGGGTTAAGGGCGGGGGATGAAGTGACTCGGAACAAATAGGATGGCGGGCTCAATGTCATCAACGTCTGCCATAATTGAGCCAATGACATATTGATCTTTGGGTTAATGAAGACAAAGCACACGAGAGATAGGGTGTTTAAATCCACCGTGGTTAATTCCTCGGAATCCTCGCATGAATCTTAATACTTTCCCTGTGCATGGATGAGTGACTGTTATAAAAGACAGACAGTTTGTGTCTATGGGGGGAAACTGCAAATGAGAAGTGGCTGGCTCATATTGATCACGCGCTCTCTACCTAATTCCACACTTGAAGCAGGATTAAAGGATGATTCCGGTTTGTTAAAACTTGGCTGTTTTTGTTTCACTCTGTCCTTTAAAAAAAAAAAATTCCTGTGAGTTATACTAACATTGTGGAAACATGACATGTGACATGTGACATGTGACATGTCACATGTGACATGTGACATGTGGAAACTGTGTCGACAGATGATCCAAACCGCTGTATTTAAATATGAAAACCTGACATAAGTGCAGCATTGGAGAAACATTGGTTATTGTTTCATTTTTTTTAAAGGTTGAGTCAATTAATGAAACAATCTGCTTTGAGTGTATGTTCATTGTGTATATCATAGTAAACCAGTGTGACTCGCTGATGTGACAACAATGGTGCTATAAGGGAATATAAGGTTTCGACTGCACGCACAATACTCGTCGAACGCATCGGCACAGTGTTAATTTTTGTCTATTCATACCGACAATAAGGAAAATGCCACGCATCACTGCCTTTTATCCATTTGCGTGTTGAAGTACGATTGACAACAATGGCGTCATTACCGGCGGGCGTGACGCTCACTGCTGCAAAAATCAGACTGTGATGGATTGTGATAAGAAGAAAAAGTGAAACGACGCTCGACAACTCTTGTCCCAGCCGAGTGGAGGAAGACACACTGCCTGCATTTCCACCACACTCGCCCGCCCTTTAGCACGCGGCTCCTGTCACCGGCCGGGAGCTGGCCAGTGAAGACAGTGTCGGAGAGCGGCCGTCCATGGAGCCTCCGAGCGGCAGGAGGGATGAGACAGAGATGAATCACGCCGATGTCCATTCCAGCATCTTTCACCCCAGATCAACCGGCGACTTCTCCCCCTCCTCGTGCGACTCCAGCGGGGGCACAACCTTCAAAGATCACAAATCTAGCGAGTGTCACCAGTCATTAACCAAAGCAATATGTCGTGAGCCCCCTCACCGTGGCCACGTCCTCAACAGTTCACAGACAGAGCCCTGATAGCCACTGTCGAGTCAGATCCATCTTTTCCAAGCCACACAGTGGCAGTGTAATGACTCGTAAACTATGACCTCGAGACCTTTATCACCCTGAGGCAATACAGAAACCAGAAAAGTGTCCGTTTAAGTTGTATAACTTGCATCCGTGGGATGATTCCCCCCCTCTTTTAATGCGACTTCTACAGATTTACGTCAGGCGCGATGCGGTTAGCTCTGCAGCTCCCGGAGTCAATCTCCTCCGCGCGGCGCCGTAAACATTTTAGAGACATATTTAAATTTAGCCCATGATTATTTGTCGAAGCACTCCTCGAGCTTTATGACCCCTCAAATATGAACAATCTTCTAAATAACGCCTCATTAATAATTCATGGCGTGATATTTCCAATCATTTCATCGCAGGTTGCCGAGTGGCGGTCTGGCTGATGTAAGCCTGCACGCATACTGCACACACATTAAAAATACATCGCCCGATCACCACAGTGTCACTAGCCCTTTAGCTTCAGTGGAAGAAAGTGATGGCTTTTCACTTTTGTACCTTGTTTAATGAACTCCTTTGCACCATTATAGTGCGTTGCATTTTATTTTGTATGTATATTTTATAAAGCAGATCACAGCAGGTCACCCTGGTTCTATTGGACATTTGGTTTATTTGTACACCACCGTGTATAGTTCAATGACAATATGACTATTCTATTCTATTCTATTCTATTCTATTCTATTCTATTCTATTCTATTCTATTCTATTCTATTTGTTTCTCAGAAAGATGCTAACATGGAAGTGAGGCCAGTCTACGTATTCACAACTGACGACATCTGACCCACACATGCACACACAAACACAACGCACCGCGACCTTCATTTCCAAAATCCAAAGACAGTATTATTTTTCTGTGTGTGTGTGTGTGGGACTATTGATTCGCGTCCTCCCACCCGGTGAAAGCAAAGACACACATGTTGAGAGCTGTGTCTAATCAGGGGAGCGTTGGGCTGAGGGCTGGATTAAGACGAGACGGGGAGTGAGGTCGATGTGTTGGATGCACATCGCTGGGCTTGGCTGTGGGTTGACTCAAGTTAGCTGCAGATAACCAGCCCACAGCCACAGCACAATGAGACTGATTAAACAGCAGCAGATGCAGAGAGGTGTTTGTAACATGACGGGTATTATTCCTCCACTGATGCCATGACGTCAGGGAACGCAGACTCTTACTGCTGCGTTCATTGTGCCGCAGTGTGTTTACGCTTCAAGTCGTCACCGTAGATGGTTTACACAAAGCACAGCTCACTATTTTTAGCAAATAAGGGCTAGAAATCAAAATGATATATTCTTCAGGAGAAGAAAAAGAAAAAACAATTTCATTTCAGTGAAAAAAAAAAAAGAAATCAGGCAAATGCAGGGAGCTCGGCATGGCCGCGGAAGAACGGGCTTATGGGAACATGTTCTGGGAAAATTGAAAACGTTTTCCTTCATTCAGTGAGCAAATGTGATCTTATTTGAAGCCGGGCCTGGCATGAATGTGCAAACAGCAGGGCCCAGCGAGAGGAGCCCGTCACCTGGCTGACTACTGACTACTCCATTACTCCTGGTAATACTTCAAACTGAGTAACGCATAAGTGTAATAATGCTTTGCATTTGTAATTAAGTGCTGAGTCATCAAACACAATATGTATCTCATTATAACCTCATGATTATAAGGTCAGGAAGCTTTTACTCTGAAGGGAATGTTTCTATTAGCAGCGACTTAATAGTTTGTACTACTGCAAAAGTAGAAATATTGCAGTTCTTTGATTTGCGGACAGTGATGCAGGTTTATTTGAAATAAAAATCTTCAGGATTGCTAAATCTGAAGCTATTAGTTATTCAGTCATATTGTCGAGGACGATGGACGCGAATCACAGACTCTATAATTAATACCAATAACTGCCACCGTGACTCACCTGTACAATAATTACTTCCCCCTCCCCCCTCCCCCGCCCCGGGGTCAGACCGTCTCAGCCCGGTGAAAGATTTATTTGTCTGTCATAACCTTGCACCTCCTCTCTCTGATTACCAGGAACTTTTCGGAGCTTTTCCGAGCCGTGTGAGCAAAGTCATTTTCTGACCATTCCGTCTGGAAAGGATTGGGGGAAAAAAAAAAAACCCAAACCCTTTCTCTCCCCCCCGGAGGCAGCTTGTATTTCAGCCGGCCGGTCTCGTCAAGCTGACGTGTGCTGAGCCTGGGTAGGAGACAAACCACGGGGGAAAGGAAACACAGACAGATATGTGATGGACAGAGTGGGGAAAAAGTGCAGGCTGAGAGACAAAGAGACTGTTACATGTGTGTGTGTCGAACAAACGAGAGCTGGAGCTGCAACGGCGTTAAGAAGCCACCGGGTTGTCAGAAATCTCACAGCAGCATTGATGTGAGATCAGTCAGGTCACCAGCTGGTTCCTCTCTGGAGCTGCTGCTGGATTTCATGTGACAGGCCAGCGGTGACAACGGCGCGACAGGCCTCGTTTCCATGGGAACACGTTTGTCACTTAATGCGAACTGCGGCCAAAGTGTTAGAGGGGAACCACTGATGAGGATTGTAGGATGGGATGGGAGATTAATCACACTGATGATGACTCAAAGCACTGGGTTTTCAGCAGACATGATAGTGTGTGTGATTTGATGTGGCTGCTGGACGTGGAGCGGAGCAGGTAGGATGGAGGCAGTGAGGGATGTGAGGATGCGGCGGCGGTCGTTTGGCTTTGAATTAGAAGGAGAACCAGCGAGAAGGAAGATTAAATCAAATCCCTGGCATGAACTTTTCCCTGCTGCATGACGGCCTGAAGCGCCGCTGTGCCGACAGCTCCGGACGTACACGCTGAGCGTTACTGTATGTTCCAGTGAATGTGATGATTTTCAGCCTCGGTCCATAAAGAACCAAAATATGAAAAAATATAAATTTAAAAAATAATTCCGCGTTTTATTGAAACCGTGAAATATCAGCGAGAATAAATTTGAATTGACTTCAGAAAAAGAGTGATCTTTATCTCTGGTACATCAGTTAGTAGCATGTAAGACTGGTGTTATGCTGATAATCCAGATAGTAAGAATAGGTTGTATGTATTGTCCGTTAGCCATCTAACGACATGCTAACTCTTTGTCTGGGACGTATTGTTCGTATTGTTGATTAAATAAATTAATTAATCAGACAAAAATCCTGAGAGAAACACTGTTCGATCAATTAGTCACATTTCTGTTCTTGTCTGTTCATATGAAAAAGCACAGTTTTAATTATGTTCATATGCTATGATGAGATAGCACTGTTTGGTGAAGGGACTACCACAAATGACCAGCTACAGGATCAACACATTTCTTCCTATTTTTTATCCCCACTTTCAAATTCTTCAAAATATTTTCCGTTGCCATGAAAAAAATGTATTGAACTGACTTTGCCTTGTTTGCACTCAGCATCTTCTTGCTTCGGCACGATAAAGCTGAAGCACTTGAGACGTTAAAATCTGGGCAAATATTCACTTTAAAATCGAAACTTTTCCGTAAAAACCTCATAACGGCAAATATATTCTGTGTACAAAAAGACAAATTGAAATAACCTTCTGCACTCGAGCGGTATCCAGGCCCAGATCTTAACCCGGCAGCTTCTGGGTTTCATAATTTATCACGACCCGCCTCGCAATATCAGAGTCCTTCAAGGCCATTTCATCTTAATGTGCAACTGTCAGAGAGTGGTGCTTCCAACATCATTTTGATAGCACTCCAACCTGCCGTGTGCAATCAGCTTGGTAACTCGACTGCCATTGTCCCGCTGAATCACATTAGCCCTTCAAGCCACTCCAGCGCTCGTAGAGGCGATGCACATTCATTATGTATTTGTGTGTGACTAATGCTAACTCCACATATTAATGCCGTTGGATTGTCAGAAAATAAGCCTGCGTGAGAATACTCATTCCGCATGTTTGATCCATGAACGCGAGGCAAACATAAAGTTTCATGCTTTGGGCATGGTACGCTGAGAGAAGCTGATAAATAATTTATCGAAAGCTGCTGAGCTGACCATCTGGTTGGTGTCTATTCTCCGCAGCAGTGCTCGTACTGAATCAGTGCCGGCGTTTTGCCGTTTCCACCGTCTCCCTCTTTATGTTCCTGAGCTGGCTGCTCTCGGTTTGGCTTGGCACGCCACACTTTGGCACTGCAGGATTTTCTAGTGAAGAAAATCCTGGCATCGCTTCCAGGGACCGTGAATCCTCCGCCTCCATCCGCAGCCCTCACCCCCTTCAATTTTCCCAGACATGTTTCCCATAAGCCTGTTCTTCCACGGCACAGTCGAGCTCTCCAGATTCCCCCGTTTGGTCTTGATGAGAACTGACTTGGAGCAGTGCTGAGAGGGTGGTGCTGTGGCGCCTCTCCAGTCGCCAGGGCTGCCAGGATCCACAAGTCTTTCCAGCGGACATGCTGGTGCCAGAGTGCATGGGGAGGGGAGGAGGAGGGGGCAGGAAGAGATGGTGGGAAGCAGGCAATAGGATTCAGGGATCACTTCACTGTGACCCATATCCCTCCGTTCTGCTCCGAATGCCTCAATATGAAAACAACCCAATTACTGCTGACCCCTTGCACCGCCTCCAAAACACAGCAGCAAGTGACTAATTAAAACCGAGAGGGTTCTCGTTCCCGTCTTTGTTTTTGCTCAGCGTGTGAAGTGGATGTGTGTGGATGTGTGTACTTGTGTTCAACTAGAAGTTGTGTGCGAGTGCGAGTATCTGCGTATGTGTCGAGGAAACGGCGAGATCTCAGTGTTGGAGTTGAACGAATGTAGTAATAACCCACCTGTTCTGAGCGGGATGGTTCGAAGGCAAAAGAGCAGACCAGATCCGAACAGGCTGTTTTGTTTTCACCAGCTGGACCCTGGGGGCCCGGCTGGTGAAGAGTCATCAACCTGTCGATGTGTCTGGCAGCCTCCAACCCAATCTCTATTTCACTCGCTTATCATGCCCCGCGACAGGCCTCAGCGCTCTTCCCCCTCAAGAGGAACTCGTGTCGCGGCACCGTGTCACTTAATGAGCCTACAAATAGAGTTCTGCTCACAAACACACATAAGAAAAGAAAACGAGCATATGAGTAAATTAGCTGTACGACGTGGGAGTTTGGAATTTAATTGCTAAAGTGAACAAGATGAACTGGACGAGGAACGCTGTGATCTGCGACAAAACTTGGAGCGATTTCACTGACAGTTAATTGGTGGCTGCACTTTGTTGGCTCGTCGGAGATTTTACGCCCACTGCTACGCTAACAGCTAATAACGGGAAACATCTCAGTCACAGCAACCAGGTGGCGTCGTCGCAACTGTACATACATACTATTATTTTTTTTCTCGCGTTGGCACAGAGTGAACATTTTCTTTCTGTTTAATTAATAAAGTAACACAAACAAATGGACTTGTTGTCCAAGGCCACTGAAGGAAGAAACAACAACAACAAGAAGACTGTTATTTTAAGAGTCAATCTCTTAAGCAGATTTATTGTTTTCCTTGGAGCAGAACTGCATTACTGGGATCAAGGTGTAATTCAAAGCTCCAGGTGACTTTTGTATTTGCCAATAATTTCTGCTTTCACCTCGGAGTGGCAGAAAGGTGTGATTTGCTGTGGAGGCAGAAATAAGACGCGTTCTCATGTGTAATTTGGACGTCTCTTGTGTTTAACCCCCAATTTTGGTACCAACGAAATACAGATTGCGTAACATCACATATTTAACTTTGTTTAACATCAGAGAGTCTCTAATGTCAAAGTGCTGTTCTTTTGTTTTTGTTGTTGTTGTTGTTCTCTTCACTTTCTCTTTTCTCCTTCACCCTCAGCATCGTCTCTGGCCGTCCTCTGGGAGATGTGGCCCAGCTCGCACCCAGCAGATGGTCAAGGTCGAGCACTCTTTCAGGATTCTGCTGGGTCTCCATCGCGAAAAGAAAGTTTCACTGAAAAATATCACGTGACTGTGAGTATATGAGATCGATGTCGATTATTTAGCTCTTTGCGTATTGATTGTTTGTTTGTTTTTTTCAATTTTACTTGAACAATCTTAGTTTTGAAGAAATGAAGATTCAAACAAACAAAACAATAACAAAAAAAGACTGGAGTGTAACAGTTGCATGAGGCAGCAGGTTAACCTGTTGCTCGCCTCCCGTCTCCTGAGAGACAGGAATTGCCTGTGTGTGTGTGTGTGTGTGTGTGTGTGTGTGTGTCAGATGTGGTCCAGGCCCCCCAGGAGCAGAGGGCTCACAGAGCACAGTGAGGACAGCCACATCAGGGCAGCACACAGACAGCTGGCTCCCTCAAATGATGCATTGGCCTTGGCATCCTAATTGGCCCCAGCGCCTCAGCCAGGGGGCCTGGTGGTGCTGTGTGTGTGTGTGTGTGTGCACCCATGTGTGTTCCTGCATGTGTCTGCCTGTCTTTTGGTGCTGGGTACAGAGCACTGCGTTGATATTCACTGTCTGCGAGCATCTGTCTGTGTGTGGTGCACATCTGCATTGTGGAGCTGCAGACGGAAAGCGTGAAAACGTTTTGTTTTTGTGTTTGTGTGTGTGTGTGTGTGTGTGTGTGTCGCTCTCCCTGTCTCACAGCATGCTTTAGGCTGCAGTGTACTTTTACTGACCTTTCATCTGCTGCAGTTTCAGCAGTTATCCTGCACACACACACACACACAGGGGACAGAGGACACACACTCTTATTTTGCAATTGCGTGTGTATGCATGTAAATGAACACGTGTACTATGTTTATTTGAGTGTGCGGTTGCATGATGTGGTTTTTAACTATGAGTATTGTAGTTATTTATTGTCGCTCTGTGTAATATATGTACGAGCTGTAGCGACAAAACGCCACGGCAACAAAGATTCACTGGATTAAATCAAATTAGAAAAAAAGAGTCTATGCATGTGTGCATAATTACACTGCCTGCTGTGCTGTTGGCGAGTGTGTCTATGTGTGCGTCTGTGTGTGTGTGTGTGTGTGTGTGTGTGTGTGTGTGTGTGTGTGCATGCTGTCATGACTCATATCAGTCAAGGTTTATAAACAGAAATGACACGAGACATTTACATTACCCTGATCTCCATAATAGATGGAGTTAATTATTGTTGGCAGCCTGTCCGTTGCAGAGCTGCCCGGTTACTTGAAGTGGCGACGTTGTGTTGTGGCGAGCAGAGAGACTGCCTTGTGTGTGAAAAGGTCACAGGTCCAGTCTTAACAACAATTCATGTGTGCATCGCTGCAGAGGAGGACATTCACCCCGGACTCGCCGCGGGGATGCGGGGGGGGGTGGAGACGCATCATGCATGCACGTCCATCCAAGAGGAACGAGCAAATAAAGGAAACATTCCCAAACAAGTGGACTCAACCGCACCGCGTTTGGTAATTTACTCCTGAGAAGAACTTCTCATGTGCCAAAACAAAGACGGCGTCAGTCCTGCACGCGTCACTATCTCACTGCTGATCACTGCTGGCGCTGTACTTTGCCCCACGCCCCCTCCCCTTCCTGTTCAATCATTGGACCCCATTGGAAGCTACAGGCTATAATAGCAAATTTAACGTGGGCCAGTGTTGACCGACTGGAAAAATAGGCTACGACTTGCTCTGAATTGGAAGTATACAACGGACCAATTACCCCTGTGGTGATGGCAATATAGTGGAGTAGCTATAGGCTGAAGCTGCTGCGGGTGTAATTGATGTTGCCAGAGAGGCTGGAAGCATGTAGACCACAGAGACGTTTCCTCTAATAGGCCCTGCCAGGGGTCACGGCACACACACTACACACCAAAGCACTCAGAACCTGACCCGTTCTCCAGTGTCTGCTCTCCAATACACACTGACTGTATCACAGGTGTGGAGGAGCAGGGCTGTTGCTGCTACTAGAGCATAAGCCAACCTGGACTCCCTTGACCCACCACCACCTTTATATATATATATATAAGATAAACCTGTATGTCGAAACAAACAACCCACACCACTAATTCTCGTTAGCTTTGGGAGTCGCACACAGAGTTGTGTAACAGTGATCATCTGTGGGTGTCGGGGGGGAAGTTTCGGCTCGTACTATTTCTTTAACCTCCATTAATTGATTGTTGTGGAGACTCCGGGGCAGCATAACGAGCTATAAACACAGCGTTTTATCTCCCGTTAAAGTTGATACAGGGACTTTTCAATAATCTTTCCATTTAGCTCCACTCCGCCGACTCTGGAGGAAAATACAGCAATCAGTGTAGCAGCGGAGAGAAATGCTCCTCTATGTCGGACATATGGACAGACGAGCTTCTTTTTGTGAATGAAAAAAAAAAGCATTTATCCACATGCCTCTGCTGAGAGGACCTTAATGACAAGACCTAGTAAACATGCCATTCTGAAAACCACTGCTGAGCCACGCTTTGACAGGTGTTTTCTCTTCGCCGACAATAATTGTCAAGATCCGAATGCCACAAATTCAATTTAATCTAATTTCATATCATTTTCATAGCAGTACAAACTGTCCTGTGACGGTAACCAACTGGCCCCAGGTTTATGAGAACACCGGTCGACTCTATGATGGACTGTGCTGATGTCGAAGCTGATGAGCCACAGATGATAGATACTGCGTTCATTAAGAGCCAGCACATTCCAATAACAGTTTTTTTTTCTTATGAGAATGATTGAGTTCACCTCGAAAACCTCCACCTCAGGGTTTTCGACTTTACACGCTACATACGGTTACCTTGGAGAACGTTTATTAACTGGGTTATTGGTTGAGTACACAGGGTCAGTCTATTGCTACAGGGGGGGAAAAAAGTTAGCCCTGTTAGCAATGCAGCAGACAAAACGCTGTGATGATACTTGATGAATCCGACCAAGTGATAATTGGAAAAGAAAATTGCATGTTTGTTTCTGTTGTGGACCGCTGAGCCCATGAGGTCCACAACCAGCTGGAGCTTCAACCAATATCCTCCAATGAAATCAAAGCTTTTGTTACCTGTGATGTTTTGTTTTCTGAGAATTTTACTCATTTGATGCTTTTTTCATGACGGATCAAGAAACCCAGCTATGTTACATAGCTATTTGTCTTCCTTCATTTGTGCAGACACACACACACAAACACACACACACAAACGTAAATAATGAAGTACATGTAAGTAATGGCACTGTGGCCATAAATTAATAATGTGTTCCTCATAAGTATTTACAAACGATGTCTGACTATAAGACAAAAGAAATCCTAATACACTTTAGTCATAAGAGAAGGTCATGTTAAGTTATTGATTAAAAGCCACTGGAGAAAGACGTTGTTAGGAGAGAATGTAATGGATTGGGCAGAAGTACTGGATCTGGTTGTGGACTGTAAGTGCCAGACATTGTCAAGGATTCAGTGTTTTTCAGTGACAAACTGCTCCTGATTGATTTTTTCTTTCGTTGGTATTTCATGTGTTAACAGTATATTTCTATTCTGTGTTCCAGGCAGAAAAACAGAGAGACCTTCGGTCACAATCTGCCAAATGATCCACATCCCTTTTCCTCCTTCCTTAATTCTAATTAGTCTTAAATGTCCTTTTTTTTTTAAGTTGGTCTGCTGACACAATCATAATTAATGGCCGGGAAAACACTGTATATTATATTGTATGTGCAAATTGCTCTGTATTCCTGCGACGCAGGAATTCAAACAGTGCGTTTATTTCAATTCATTATCACAGTTTGCCAAACTGTGATAATGAATTTGGAATATATATAATTTATATGTATAATAATAAAGGGTGATGCACGGACTTTCTGCAACAGTGAGATATAATATATACAGAGTGGGTTAGTCCACAAACTGCTGATCAGCAGAGACGCAGCAGAATGGTCGTACTTCCTGTTATGGTTATACATGTTTTTTTTACATTTACCACACTACCTGTCTGAAGCTTTTGTTGGAGAACTGTGGTTTTGACCTTTGACCTCCTCCTTTCTCTGAGCCGCTGATGTTTGGAGTCTGAGATTTGAACTGTAACAGTGTTTCAGCCTTCAGCATTGTGCACTCCAGATCAGAGAGAAAGTCCACTAACGACATTTAGATTTCAGCATGTGGACACAGGAAGCTTCCAGTAAAAGTGGTTCCTTGGGGACAACAGATTCAGCCTGGGACCACATCGCCATATGGTTCCATATTGTTTGTTTGCACTGATTGTGGCGAGGAGCGCACGCGCCTCTATTACTGTGGCGTGCAGTATTCAAGACAGCCTCCGTGAAGCGCTCCTGCGTTCTGTGCTGTTCCTCATTAACGTTTTACTGTGGCGGGTGACCCTGCCATTCATTTACAGACAATTGCTTCCTGACAATGTTTTTTTTTTTGCCCCCCCCCCCCCTTCCTCTCAATGGAGAGCGGCCCATTCTCTCCAGAATGTTAATGTCTGGTGAATCCAGAAGTGAGGCTCAGTCGAGGGAGAGAGAGAGAGAGAGGGAATAAACTACCTTCTCTGCTTTTGGTAAGCGTTATTAAAAAATTCAATTAGTGTGCTGAACCATAGACGAGGAAAAAAAAAAAGAAAAAAAAAAGAAAAAGAAAAGAAAACGTTGCCTTCGTGTTGCTGTGTTTTTTTTTTTCCGAGAACACAAAGTCGTTCTCTCTCATCTGAAAGGGAGACATTTGCTGGGTTTATACTTGGCAGAAGATCTAGGCGACACACTGAGACACACACACACAGACACACACACACACACACACACAGAAAGGGATTGATTCTTGGTTGTCTGCAGGCTGAATTCAGAATCGATGTCTGTTCTGGGGCAGCTGTTACAATGGGAGAAGGCGCAGGCGTCAATAAAGATGTCTGCTTGTGAATTCCCGTGGATCCGATCACTATCACATACAGTATTTTTTTATTTTTTTATTTATGTGTTTCAACATCTTTGAAATCAGTCGTTGTTGTAATTGCACAAACGCAGGACACCACAATTACTATACGCTACTGCACAACAAATACAGTAACTGGACTACTGTCTCCATCTAAACTGTTCATGCACTTTGGGTAAATCCATTTGACATACTTCTACTAAAGTACACTACAGACGGAAGTTGTGTACTTTTTACACTTATCTGACAAAGTTAATTTGCAGAATATAATTTTACATACACAACATACCAGGGGCCATAAAACGATGCAGTGCTGTGGTTCAAACAACAACAACAACAACAACAACATCAACATCAACATCAACAACAGCACATAAAGAAGCAGTCAGAGTAGAAATCTGCTCGCACAATAATGCATCAGTAATAACAATCCAATAAGACATAATCACATAACACAGACAGACACTATTCCGTCCCATAACGAGCACTTCCACCAGTAATGCTCTCAAACGCGAAGCAGCGCGAGCAGGAGACGTTTGGTTGGCTGCAGCTGTAACCTTATACAGCGCTAATACAGCGCTAGGGAAATGAAGAGTAAACACAGACGCTTTTACCAGATCGGAACGCTACAATTCATACACGCATCATCCCCCTGTGTTTACGTGACGGCAACGTGGCAATATGAACGATCATATGGGACGACACACCCATACTATGAAAACTACTACTGCCAACATAAAACTACGGCTAATACTACTCATATAGTAGAGAATGCATGATTGCAGTTTTTTAAATTGACAGTCATGTAGTGACTGTATCGTCATGCATTAGCGGCTCATATATATATATGTGTGTGTGTGTGTGTGTATATATATATATATATATGTGTGTGTGTGTGTGTGTGTGTATATATATATAACATATATATATATATATGTTACATATGCAGAACAGAGTAGGAACAGTAACATGATGCTGTAACTGTGTTGCAGCAGAGTACGCGTCAGTGCCTTCACCGCTACAAGGAAGCTTCAAGTGTGTGTGTGTGTGTAACAACCCCCCAGGCAAGATGTGGCCTACAGGCAGATGTGTCATCATGGTCCTCGCGTCTCACTTTGGACTGTGGACACAGATGAAACGCTGATGTCCCACTGCTCAGCTGACAGTGACAGTGACCAGTGGATCTGGAGCGGTTTCGACTCTGCTGTTCAGAGGATGTGGATCATTCTTCAGCAGATGTTCCCTCAGATAAGACTCTGTGGCTCTGGTACTTGTTGTTATTGAGTGTGGGCTCAATATATCGCATGTGACAGTACTCCAGGTTTTATCTTCAGTAAAACATTTCTACATTTTTTTATGTCCCAGAAGGCTTAGCTAATAAAGTTGAGGCTGCACATTAATTATATTGTTGATTGCTGATAAACATAAATATCACAAAGTTGCGGCTTATTTTTGCTGATAATGCATCTGTGCTTTAACTCCAATGCAGAACTTTTACTTTTATGAGTGTGGTAATTCTGCTTTTCAATAATGTATCCAGACCATTTGTCTCAAACACACACAAACACACACGCACACACACACACACACACACACACACACACACGACTCCTGCTTCCCTGTTCCGCTCAGACGCACGCGACGGGCGACATCTTCCCGGACAAGTTCAGCCGATCGATCACTCGCTGAACTTTTTCCATACAGCGGATCGATGAAGCGCAGTGACACGTTCCTCACAGGTGCACGGAGAGAAGATCTCTGTCAGAGATCAGAGTCTGCTTTTTGCTGCTCACCTCATCCTGGATTGGGAGCTGCATCCATCCAGCACACGGTGACACCGTTTCGGGCCGGGAAGACACATTACTGGTGTACTGCATGAAAAACTTTTTCATAACAACAGAAAATTCCTCTACGGAGAATCCTGAGCTGAGGAATGTTTACGGCTCCACTGAAGGCCACAGACAGCCTCTTGCCATCCTGCCTCTGCTATATATTTTTCTGCTGTTAGGTACATTGCACCGTTTCGTTTCTGTCATGCACCTTTTCTCCCGTGCAGCGGCTGACCGGGATGCATCCTGCAGCAGCCCTGTGAGATAGACTCGGTGCGGGTTGGTTCATACAGCCGCACATGATAAAAGATAGCATCTCTCGCTCTTCTCCTCTCAGTCTCTTGCCACAGGCCTGCTCTCCTCCTGTTTCTGCTGCTTCCTAAACCCAATCTGTCTCCTGGGGGACGTCGTCAGTCAGCCTGTTGCCCGGGTAACCGAAGAGGATTGAGGGTCAGACAAATTATCGGCTGAACACCAACAGGAGCTCTGCAGCCCTCCGAGAAGAAAACTAAATCAAACCAAGATCTTGATAAAATATGACATCGCATGATATAAAGCTGTTTTTATAAAGCTGCTTGAATAGTGTGTTTCCCTCATGTTCTCTCCCCTCCTGCTGTTAGCTAATTGCCAGATAGCCATAATGCTCGCTGAAATTACTGCGCGGTGATAGCTTTGGTGAACACATTGACAAAAGTCATTGAAAAATAATGAAATAATATCATTTAAAAAATTAAATAAAATACTAATTGAGTTTTGTGAATCGCAAATTAAGTCTTGTAACATGCCGCTGATCACCAGGAGTTAAATGTATATAGTTTATGTTCGATGGCACAGATATGATCTGTAATTACGTTTTTTTTTAAAAAAAAACATTGAACCAGTTTCGAACTCTTTCCCACTGAGATGTGAAGCAGCGTTGGCGGTCGTCCATCTGCGAGCTGCTGAACAGCTATTTCAGAATGTGACTTAGCCCTTATATTATCTCTGGTAATATACATACATATATAAATATATATATGTAATAATAGGCCAGTGATTATATTAATACCAGTTATGTCTGAAGGCATCAATTATTGACAGTGCATTCCTAGTGGTCGGCTCAGCACCAGCTGAATATTTCTGGCTTTCACAAAGCGCATCCACAATTACAGGGCTGAATAGGAGAAGACTGACAAACAGGAGCTGATGTATTCCCTCTTCATGGAATATATTTCACAGCCCCCAGCTCTGACAAAACACATCCCTGTAACCTCTCCCAGTTCACTGGACTATGTAATCAGGTTTACGTGATCTACCTTTACTCAGGTGATGCAAAGTTTCAGTCGCACTTGTGTGTTGACTCAGAGTGATGCCGACCATGGCAGCTCGACAATGAAAAACACTCGTTCTGTTATATGCTCCTTAAGCATATAACTACGCGTTTTATTCAGCCTCGAAGTAGCATATTAGTCGATATTCATCCAAGTGGTGTATCCTCTGACGTATTATTGTACAATCAGAGGAGCATATTAACCTTATTACTCTGGATGCAGGGAAGCGATCTGTAGAAGCATCAATAAGACACAGTTGGCCCAAATGAGTTAAAGGTGATGGACGTCTCACTTTCACTAAACTCAAATTACTGACACATTTCTTATCTTTTTTTCCCATAAACAAATATAATAAATATACTTAAACCCCCATTACAGAAACCTTAGCAACAAACCTGTCACCGTAATAAAACATGTAGATTACCATGTGGACACATAGGATCCTCCCATCGCCATTAACACTGTGAGATATTGCAATCGTCTCAGTGTCTTGCCCAGTTTTGAAAGTCATGCAGACACATATTGCTTGATGCCCGGGCCAAGGGAAGGTGAATCATGCGCTGATCCACTTCAGAGTTCTAATCATGGGCCTTAAATTGGTGATCCAATTCCGGGTGCCCGACTCAGCCAAGCGCAAACGGCGTGAAGCACGTGACTCCCTTCATTTGAATAGAAATGGCCCCGGCTAGGCAGCGTGCCACTGCGCCCAGCGTCCGTGTATAGGGAAAAGACTGTGCTATTCACCCCACCAGATCCACTCTGCACACGTTTGTTCTAATAGCACTTTAGTCGGACGCATTTGGGTCAACCGTTTACACCCGTCTCACCCTGCCGAGGGAGCGCGTCAACAAAGCACTTCTGTTTCCTCCAGCGGCCGCATCAAGAAAGAGATGGATAAAACCTACTCCGAAATCCACGCCAGTTTGTCAAATACTGGGACACGTGATTGTTATTGTCATAGAATGACGATGACGGCAAAAATCCCACAGTTTGTGCTTTGTACAGCGTTGCCGGTGCAACAACAACAAAGTGTTTTAACTTCCCCTGTGCAGATACCAGGATTAATGAGGCTGACTGAGTTCTTTTTTTTTCTTTTTTTATTGCGACCAGACCACAAACCACCAGCACTCTGAGCTCCTACCCACTAATTACTTTGGGAGTGTGTGTACACATGCATCTGTGGGGATGTGCATTCCTGAGCTACACGGACATGTATGTTTAAGAGAGTGAGTGTGTGTGTGTGTGTGTGTGTGTGCGTCCGTTTGGTATGTACAGTATGTACAGACAGGCTTCTCGATGTGTGCTCATGAGCATTAGTGAGTGTGTGTGTATTAGCGGGGGTGTTGTGAAAGGGGGCGCTGCTCGGTGAAGCTGAAAGAGGAGAGATGACATGCTGTCAGTCTGAGTTGACGGTCACTGCTCAATGCCGTAGTGCCTCTTGACACTTTCTTTTCAGCGCGCAGAGACCACGGAGCGCCTCCGGCACGCCGAAGGATCCGGCCTTTTAATTGAGCCTTTACCCAGGATTCATTTCACTGTGCACCTCGGGCCTCACTGGGAGCAGAGCGACAGAGGTGGGTCTGCCATCGGACCGGCTTAGAGACTGGTGAAAGCAAGACCTACATAAGAAAGTTCAAGTTTACGGACACGATCCCAGTTTCACAGGCACTGAGACCTCGCTAATCTGAACTTAGACGGTATGAAAGTCAGAAGACCTCATTATAATGCAGCGAGACCCCCATTTGCCAACATGGCTGTACAGATAGAGCCGCGTCCCTCGACTCGGAAAATATTCTTGATAAAAGACAAATAAAAGGACGAGGTGACCTTGTGCGAGATGACCGAACGGTGTAGGATGGAAAAGGCAACGTTAGCATTAAAAAGTTTCACTTGTTTGGATGTGATTAGTTAATTTGACGGATGGACCTTTACTGTCATTTAAAATGACTGTCTAATGTTTATCAGGACGTTTTCTGTGCAATTTGATTTTATCCGCAGACAAAGACAAATGTTTATATCATACATGCTCCATTAATTCATTCATTCAAATTAATTACTACTTTTCCCTGAGTCTTTGATCCAAAGTACAACTGCAAGCGAACGTAACATTTCTATAGGAGTCAACTGAAAATCTATGAAAAAATTAATTACTTACATTACTGAAGGAAAACATAGGCCTATATGTAAAATAAAACACGAGCGATAATGTAAAAAGCACAGAGTACTATATGTTTACTGGTTCCAGCTTTTTTAAATGTCAGGCAAAACAAGTAATTTAAAAATGTCACAATGGGCTCAAGGGGGAATTTGTATTGTTAAAGTACTATTTTTTTTCCTGTTTTCTAATGTTTAGACTAATCGATCAATTTATAATGGAAAGAATTCCTGGCTGCTTCCCTGGTTTGTGTTTCAATATACTACTGACACATCCCGAATAATATCCTCATTCCTATCATTACTTTTAATGTATTTTGATGAACTTATCATTGAATCAGCAACTCGACTTCAGGTCAGCGGCCAATCACAGAGCAACGTACGGACGCAAACAACCCGTTCACACTCACATTCACAACTATGGACAATTAACCGAATCCAAATCCGATGTCGAGTCGGAGAGGTGTGTTGTGGGCAAAGGGTCGAGCAAACAAAGAAATATGAGGTGATCTTAAAGGTCCGGCAAATAAAGGTTACCCAGGGAAAATTACAAATCCCATTAAACCCCCCCACAGAGAGAACCGGGCATATCCATGCATCTTCTTTTGTAAAATGATCCCTTTCTTTTTGGAGCTGATTTCCATATGTTAAACACACAGTAGCCTGAATGCACCACTGTACATTTCAGATGAGCAATCGCACGGAAATCATTACAGGCTGTCAGAAGATATGCGTTGGCGACACGTGGTTTGACCACGTTATATAACGTCAAAGAAAAAGAAGAAGAAGAAGAAGAAAAAACACATCTCTGTGTGTGACTTAATCTCTAAGCCAGTTCTGACAGTGGGGATGAAAAACCCCCAGACTCCAGCGGCGCAGTAAGCGCCCAGTGGAAACGGATGAGCCTCACCTGCAGTGACAGATCTTCACCGACTTCTCCAAAGCAAACAATGTGCTTCATTATTCTCCTATACGGCAACGCTACTGCAGCGCCATGACGCAGGTAAAGAGGTTTTCATCAAAAGCTAAAATCCTACAGAGTGATCAGGTTTATTGGCAGATGAAATCAAGAGAAGTGGCTATGAAATAACAAAAGCGAATAAGTATTTGTATGAATAAGTCAAAGCGTGCCCTGAGGTGAACAGACATTATAATTGCAATAAACGAAGAAAGTGAAAGGTGACCTCTCTGCACGTGGTCACACACACACACACACACACACACACACACACACACACACACACACACACACACACACACACACACACACACGCAGGGCGTGATATTAGAGCTCATGAAATAAATATACGACTGGGTGAGATGAATGTCTTTTTGCAGTGTATGGACAGGACCAATTTCCCTGATGACGGGCAGATCCATAGTGATCCCTGTCTCCAAGACTCAGCGTGTGCTCTGACTCCCTGCCTCTTAATAAGCAGACTCGCTTCTCTGTTTGCCGTGTTACCAAACCCCTGTCCTGTCAATACGCAATTTAATGGAGCAGCCAGGACACACAACGCACAACTCGGGCCCTTTGAAAATATATATGTGTGTAGTTGGCAATAAGTTGTCTGACCTAAGTTTCTGAAATGTCTAATGACTTCATTAAATCTACAATCAGCTTTACGTTTGTTTCTCGTATCATTGGTGTTTGGTGTTTTACTCTGTAATGGAACATTCTTATTTTCAATAGTTCAGACTCTCCGGCGTGGAGCTTCTTCATTATGATGAGTCATGAAGATGTGTTGTAAATGGTTGTTTCTGCCAGCCTGAGGTGCTGAGACAATGAGGATAGAACTGCTTCTTTTTTTTTTCTTTTTTTTGCTAACAGAAACAGCAGGTGTAGCAAAATTCCTTTTCCTTATTTTCTTTTAGCAGATTCTTCAAATAAGTTTTCCAGTTCCCTCCCGTCTCTGCACGATTGTGATTTATAGACAAACACATAGTAAGATGCAAATGGCAAAAAACAAACAAACAAAGAAGCAGATGCGTGTGTACACTGAAACATGCCTCCGTTGAGTTGTGTTACTCAGCTCATAGAGTTTAATTGGTTAGATTCAGTCCTTGACCTCTTAACCACCTCATAAATGCAACTTAATCCTTCCTCTGAAGTTATCCTGAAACCTAAATCCTGAGCATAAACTAATCCCTCAAAGAATCCCTCAGAGGACTCCTCAAGCTCACCATAAGAAAATAAAAGAGCACAAACGCACACACACGCGCACACACACACGCACAGTGGCTCAAAGCAATGGCCATAGGCAACAACTATTGCCAAGTCAGTATATTAACACTGCACATCATCAACATCATCATCATCATCATCATCATCATCATCATGCTAGAGCAGTGAGCTTGAGACAAAGAGGGCCGAGAGGTCGCTGGTTCAAATCCTGATCGGCACCACTGTGGGATCCGTATTTCTCGAACATTCCTGACACTTTACAACACAACACCCTTACAAATGAACAGCAACACTAGCAAAACCGCAAAAGCATCTGGAAACATTTCTGAATCTGTGTCGATGACCCTTAGAAAAGACGAACAAAATTGCCCAAGGACAATGTGCGTATCTCAAATCTGCAGTGACGCGTTGGGCTCCGATGGCCACAGCTTCAGATATGTGCCGGTAACTCTCTCTGATCCATCATGGTTCTGAGGACATGGGCAGTGGTGAGGATGATCTTTGCTGAGCGTCCCTGCCACTGCAGTGATCTAGTCTTCCCAGTGGTTGGGAAGTCAGCCATCCTTAAGACACTGCCCATCTCCACAGAACTTTTTCCAGTGGACATTAGTCCCAGGCCCATCCCTCTGTTTGGGATTTATAGCCATTAATAATTCATCCACTGCTGCAGATTTAGCAGGACCCTTCTTCTTTTTTCCCCTCCCTGAACCACACCAGCACATCTCCACGCTTCACAATGACGCGCAGCGCTGCGTGAGGAGCCAAAGAACGTAAGCGTCTCCCTTCTCACACACACAATCACACCCGGTTGCTAGGCTACACACAGCTAATCACTGGGAAAATGATCTTCATTCAGAAGCATATCTCTAACTTACAGCATTTACACCATATCTCAGATTGAATATATACATATACATGTAAAATAATAAAAGTGTGGAGCGAGCATGAGGCTGGCGTTCATGACTCCACTTGTGTCCAGTGGTTAAGAATGATTATAAATCATGTATTCGCTGCTTTATCAGTGTTCTCAAATTTGGGTTTAATATCCTCTGCTCCCAGCAATTTCCTGCTTCCTCGAGTCCTGTGCACTGACGAGCAGACACCCAGGACTTGGATGGAAAATCTTTCCCATCACTGTTCCCCACCTCCGAGGGAAGAAGATTATGAAGATTAGATTTGCTTTAAATAGATTTTTTTTCTCCCTCTCTCTCCCTCTCTCTTTTTTTTTATGGCGGCCAGAAACAATGCTATCTTGGAGTCGCTCCCTGTGCGATTCACTCTGCGGAACGCCTGACAAAACGCACTCGCCTCTCATTGTGCGTGAAGCATGGCTTTGTGCGCTGCTGATTGAATCTTGCAGAGGAAGTAATGGCAAACGTTATGACCACTGACGTAAGGGGATGGAGACTAATACCGTTCCCTGCATAGTCTGCACTGTCTGTGTGCGGCCAATAAAACGCTCTACCTACTGCGGGCGCCATATGACATGGCTGTGTGTCGGTATGTGTGGCCCCGTGTGTGTGAGGTGTAAACACACTAACATGACAGGCACATCCATAGGAATACAAATGGACAGTGTGCGGTGCTTTGTTTCAGTCCATACGCCTCTATCGCTTCTTCTGACAGCAGCTGTGTCTCTTTATCATTTATCATATAAACATGCTTTAAACACGGCAATCGCTGGTTACCTTCTTCTTTTTTTTTTACTTTGACGACAACAAAATGCATTGAAATAGGCTCTGTTGTCAATATAACAGGCAGAATGAAGTTTAACAGTTTAACCACAGTTTGGTGTACAGTATGTTAGTTGATGCGCTACGTTATTTGCTACTGGGATAGAAAATGTAGTTGTAAAAATAAATACTGTAAAAAAGCATGATTGTCGTGGTTGTGGTCTTTTCCACAACCAGGTTTTTGCTGCATAAACCTGATCACCACATACGACTGGATATAAAACCAGTGATGACGCACGTCTTCAGCTGACATTATCCCAAACAGCACCTCTTACTGGTCGACTTTATTTACTTTCCCATATTCGCACGATTTGATGCGGCGCCCGATAACCCCGATGAGGGGAGCCGGGCTCAGAGCGGCCAGTTCATTACACGCGGCGGCGCCCGCTGAGCTCCAACAGACCAATACAGACGCTGTCCTGCATTAAAATTTATTGGCCATACTTAGCCTGGTGACAGCCTGGCATTGTTTATGGTCATATCGTCAGAAGTAATGACCACAAAGTGTAAGTCCCATGGTGGTAGCAGAGCTAATAACCATCACTCATATGTTTGGGTGGGGATGGAGCTGTTAATTCTGTCCTTCTGGAACCCAACGCTGCCACCAACAGAGGCGACTGGTAAGACAACTATCCTCCACGTGGCTGATCCGGCGCCGGACGGTTGAGTGGAGGCAGCAGGGTTTTGTTAGTGTCGTGTGATGACTGTCACCGGCAGAGACTAAGCCCCAGGTAAAAGTGATATTAACGACAGTAGAGCTGCAATAACAGCCGCCGCCGCGCTCGCTCGCTCTCCTGTGGCGGAGACAGCCGCGTGGACGGGCTGATGGTGTGAACACAGCCTGTGTTTGGACGTGTCCGCACCTGTGGGGCCCACACACTCGCCCACACCTCCGCCGCGTGTGACAGCAGAGGTCACAGCGCTGTAAACCTGTATTTGTTGGGACAGTAAAACCGGTGGAAACATATCTATGTTTTATTTTGGATTTTTCAGGTAAAAAATGAGATTTATATTGAAATTTGATCAAACTAATACTTTAAAACTTTTCTCTTTGCCACCAAACCCAATAATAACTGCGACTATTAGGCTTGTATATTATTCATATCATGTAGCTTTAATTCTCTATTTAACTTTCTACTCTCTTGGTAAATTGTTGTCTTAATGTTGCTCTAACATCTTGTCTTGATGCCTGTTATATTTTAGGGCTGCCACTCCACGGTAAAACACCAATAAGCCACATTTTTGCCTGACACTCTTCAATCCCCTTCGACCAGAGGGTTAGAAAACAACAGCTGCTGAGTGCAGAGCTGCCTCGCTCACATCACCTCTGTCAACAAATCCATCCTTTGTTGTTTGGGTGTAAAACAGAGCCTTGTGTTGTTGAGCAACACTGTGCAACTAAACCGGTGGATGGATGGATGGATGGATGGATGGATGGTTGGTTGGTTGGATGGATGGATGGATGGATGGATGGATAATGTTTATTTCTTTCTGAGAATTAGATGAGAGGACAGACGCTATACCAGTGTCTGTAAATTAAGTATACAGCCACATCCAGGAAGTGATTATCTTAGATAACAATAAATAAAGTCATGATTTCCTCATGTTTCTAAATACATAAAAAAAAATGCAAAATTTAACCTCAGAGGGAAAAAAGTCTGGTGACATCAGTAATTTACTGTCTGTCTGCAAAAATCTGATTTACACACGCATTTGTGCATCTTTCACATTTCTGTTCAGCCTGGCCTGATTAGATTACCTGATAATAAACGTGACACCAGGATAGAACGTGACTCGTGCTGTTAGACCTCCCAGGGGTCATATCCAGGTCATGTCCAACACTATTAATTACATCAGTTACTGGAGTGATACATTTTAATGTCCACACAGACCTCCTCACCTAATCACCTTGATTGTCAGGCTGATATGGTAAGAGTTTCCTTTGGTCTCAGTAGTAAAGCTTTATCCAGGAGGTGAGCGCCATGTGGTCATAATCATCGAAAGGCTTAACAATAAGACCAAGACTGTTTTCCTCCAACAGCGTGATCACTGATTTTAACTTTACCCCTGATATAATGGCACTCAACACTTCCCAAACACAGAAATATGGCTCAGCAGTAAATGTCCTCCTGAAAAATGACTTCCCGGTTTTACTATCTCAGTCTATAACTCAGTGAAGTTGTGACTAAAAGTTGTCCACAGAAGTTCACAACCAGACCGACACCACAAGACGCTGCCTCCTGGATAAATTAACTAAAGCCCAGAAGCCTATGATTACCCTAACGCCAGAGAGTTCATTACTTCAAAGTAGAACCTCATTAGTTCAGATTTGCCTTTCAAGTTCTCTTTCTCTCAGGATCCTGACTTTCACTCTTAATTACCGCTCAGTTCATTTAAGAACGTGTACCTCAGAGGTAGGCGTTGACACGACATACTATAACTGACCAAGCTGGGCTTCTTTTCCTAAATCTGAATAATATCACGACTGGGGAAAAACTAATGGCTAACATGGTTCGTTGTCAAACTAATAGGGCCGAGCGTGAACAAGCAGCATTCCCACTGTTTGATGTAAACTTTGATGAAACATTACAGTTATTAATTTCAAGGCACACCCTGAACGGAGTGTTAATTACACCAGCTCTGTCTCAACAAGGCTTGTGTTCTCCCATAATTAATCAAAGCAGTCATCGACCAGGACACGTACCCGAATGCTACCCCGCCCCGCTTCTCGAACAAGAACCAGGAACTGACCCGCTCCGATAGCGGGATTTAATTCATGGGGCCCGGAAGTACAGCGTGGGTCAAACAAACATATGGGCGTATGAAAACAGCAGCCCCGAGGCAAAAGCCACTTACTTCTTCTATATGTACCTGAATTCAAAGGAGCTTTAGCTGCCAGTTTGGCCAAATGCAATATTACTCTCATCCCAACCACTTCCATCGCCCTTCGTCACCTTCGGGTTGCAACGTGCACACAGACCTCGTCGGATGGCTGCATGTGTTGGTTTGATAGGAAAGATGTGAGTCACACAGAGAACCAGATGAATATATGACTGGGGTTTGCTCGCCGGCATCTGTGGCGCCCGCACGCACATCAGTGCGCTGCGAGCTGTCACGATGATTTTAGCTGCTCGTTTTTCATGTACAGTACTGTTGAATGTGGGGGTGGGGTGGCAGGGGTGATTACGTGCAAAGATTAGATAGAGGGGGAAGGATATATAAACCTCAAGGAAAACCTACAATTCCCCAAATCGCCGCATCATCAGGTGCATCCCAAACAAGACTGTGCATGATCAAAACATCCTGTCTGGGTAATTTTCCTCACCAACTCGAAATTGCACTTCCTCGTCCTTGTGGTGCATCTGTATGTCAAACCCACAGGGTGGAGCTGGCAAAGCACACAGATCCATGTCCTGTATTATCTCCTGGGAGACGGAATCACAGATTTCCGCCGATGGACCCTGATCGTTTGATGAAAACTGTTAAACTGCAAACAGACTGTTGCTACACTCATTTCACGTAAGAGGTCAATGCATGTCTGGATAGTTCTATCATCCAGTGTCTCCTGACAGGTTAGGGCTGAGAGCATGACACAAACACACCACCACGCACACCGCCTTGTTTTTCTCTTCCCTATCTCGCCCAATTAAAAAAATCTTTAAAAGGACCGTTGCTGAACATAAATCCTCATTACTGCCAGCTCTGTGAAAGCATTAAATGGCTTCTCTTGTTTAAGCCGTTGACAGGCAGGTGACAGGTTGTTGTCTAGTCCTTTAATTTTATTCTCTGGAATACAGCTGAAATCATGCTTCTGACTTCTCTGACTCTTGAGGCAATTATAGTGCGATCGTGTGTCACAAAAGCTTTCACGCAGAGCTGAGGACTTTTAAAAGCATTGACTAATTGCCATCGTTTGGTTCAATAATTATACTCTGATCAAGTGCTTTCGGTCAGACAGTTCACCATACATTATTATTGATCCAAACTTTAGTTTTAAGTTTAATACAAGCTACAGGGTGGGACATGGATCATGGAGCCAGGGTGTTAGTGCGTCATTCTGTGGTGTATTGAATGATTCACATTATGAGATCAGTTTTAAATTTCACATTCAGATAGATTTATCTGATCCAAATTTAAGGAAACGAAACCAGAACCGATTCATAATTTCTCAGACGAAAACACGATATTACAAAACCGTAATGATGAAAAAGTCAGGAAGTACTCCGACAACAGTTTAGCCCACGATCGACTATGTTCGACTGCTGCCAGCTACTACTCTGTCCCAATTTTTATTTTTTTTTATAAATTTAGACTGCTTATATGCCCTCAACCTCTTGACCATGTTCTGTGGGGACAGTACAGTTCACAGCGCCGGCCACCTTGAACCAATGACCTCATCAACGTGCAACACAAAGAAACAGGAATGACAGGGTTTTCATTATTGCCCAGCCATTGTGCCGAAGGGGGAAATCAATTATAAAAACACGACTAACAGCAAAGATAACAGCAGTGTCCTCTATTGTGTTGGAACGAGACAACTTTTTTCTCTCTCAAGGGTCTCTTGACCAGTCCGGCATCACCTTGGTGCAATTTGCTCCCCATCTCAAATCCCATTGCCTTTTGGAATTGGATTTACCTGACTCATTCACACGGTGAATGGACTCTCCCACCAGTGGAAAAAAAAGACAGATTCTGTGTGAAATTGCCTGAGGAGTCAGGAGGTTTTGGATTTGTCAGGTTCCTCTCTCTGTCTGCCATTAACCTTCCAATAGGAAGAATGTCCTCATTACAGTGAGGGACTCAGGCTTCGGGGTGCGCGGCGGGGGGGTGATGTGGGGGTTGGGTGTGCATACAATCGTACCAGCTGGACAATGAAACATGAAATAACTGCAAACAAGTATGTGGTTGATATTTTTTGTAATTGCAAAGTCCATCCATAAACATCTGGATCCTCCACTCACTATCGCAAATATTTATCAGGTTTAACATATAGTTTTTCAGTAGATTAGATTAAAAAGACAAAGACAACTTTTCTCACAGCTGTAAACTGTGTTACAAAACTCAAAACTGCAAAACAGTCAGTTGTCATTTGAAGTGACAACATAAAGAAAATATATAAACGAGGCTTATAGGCTTCAGGCTGCCCCTGGGACCTTCGCTCCCAGATGAATAGATTCTAAGTCTGGAAATGACATCTGCTCACAGCCAGGAAATTAGCATGCAACCAAAACTGACGCAGATGCAGTCATCGCAAAGTAGTTTTTGTCACTATAAACCTGAAACTTGGAAGGTTTGTAGGTTAAAGCGAAACTCGGAACCCATCTGCTCCACCTGACGCTCTCCGGTTTGTGCAAAACAAAGTCTTTATTTCTACTGTTGTGTAGCATTTGCATCGTGACAAAGCAAAATCAAACAAAGTACTGAGGTTTAATTACATCACTCTGGAGCTAATCTGGGGGATGCTGAAATCATTTTGGTCTGATATCACAATAGCTATCTGTACGCTGTCAGCAGTCACACCAAGCACGGCAACGGCACCAGGCTCCGAGCCAACCAGTTTGGAAGCAGTGTAATACGTTATTACAAAGCTCTGCCGTTTCCAGAAAGCCCACTGCCAATTCTGCCTCCCAGAGCTAAGAATAGTGTGAAAAAAAAGTCAATTTACTATAACAACAAACATTTCTTTGATTTTTCCATCCACCATATTACTCTAGAACTGGCATAGCGCTGCAAGAATTACGCAACCGATTAGTCAAGCAAAAGAAACGAACTAACTACCACACAAAGTAATAACCAACAAGACTCGCAGTTGAAGTCCAATATTTAATTTCTTTTTAGGTTTCCAATAAGTCCAAGGAAAAATATCTGGCTCTCTACCTGCTTTCACTGCCAACTTGTTGCTAACTAATAAGCATGTTGCTTATCAGAGCTGTGCAACTGAAAACTTTTGGCAGTCTCGGAGAACTTGTGCCTCCCACAGTGTGAGGAGAAAACTTATTGGTCAGAAAACAGAACTAATGACTAAAAAACATCATCACAACTGGAAACACTGTTTACACCAAACAGCCATTTCGTATAATCCAAATACCAATACTGATGTGTTCATTAACTGTAAACGGCCTTATGCTGTCTGTTGAAATATTTATTAACTCTAGACAGGATATGCTATAAGAGAACTGCCACTCACTTCCCTTTTTCCCCAGTAGCTGACATGATGCAGGTCCAAATTATGTTATGCTCTAACTTGCCTCAACTCTCTTTTAGGGTCTGGTCTCTTGTGTTTCGTCACTTTTTTTTTGCACTTGAGCTCCATGAAGACTTCTGCATCAGTGATCTCAGGCTTTTTGATTAGATCCGAACCCAATCTAAAGATCTCCAGGCAGGATTTGTTCAAGCAAGCACTTGTTAGTAATTAAATATATCTTGATGGATATTAAATTGAAAATAATCTGTATTTTACATCTCCCCTGTAACTGGGTTACATGTAATCAATGTGCTCTGGCTATAGGAAAAGAAATGCAGCTGAAGGGCCACCCACACTGTGGACAGCTATGAGAACGGATGTAGACAAGAACTCTCATTATAATGTTCTGCAGGCCCGGTAGAAATAGCTCACGTCTATCTGGCAAACACAATATAGAAACAATGACCCTGTCCATTGTGGAAACATTCTATTTTGTGGTTGTTGTAACCCATTGCACTGGTTCTCTTTATTCAACCACCTACCACCACCTCCAGGCCCTCTATCCCTCATCCCCACAAGTTTGATCTCTCCGACCCATATTCATCAACCTGTCTACATGCGTCTTTGAGATTTCTTGTAGTCACTCCCACGAGGTCTGTTTGTTTCTTGCTCACACACTGGCAGATTGTCAGGGTGCTTGCCGGCAACATATGCAACCTAGTTTGAATAAACAATGACGTTTTGGCAGGTTTGCTGCATTACGTCATCCATCCACAGGGCAAGGTAATTGCTGGTTGAAACAGATAATTCTATCATCTTCTGGGAGCTAGCCTGCTGTTAGCCCATTGGGAAGGTCCTGTCAGGATAATCAGTATGGGAGGCAAGCAGCCTATAAACAATAGCTGTTTACCATTAGCGAGAGTTAGATCCGGATTGAAACCCATCATCCAGTGTGAGGCTAATGCAGGCTGACATGCTGTGACAAAGAGGCTTTATACAACTTTACACGAGGGAAACAAACCCAGTGTCGTTTGTAAAAGTCTTCATCTTTGTCATCTTTTAAGTAAATCTAAAACAACAGTAAGTAGGTTTCATTCCTCACCAAATTGTATTTTGCTGCTGATCAATCCTGCACGACTGAAGACATCAATGCGATTTCCAGTCGATTCAATTTTTGGGATACCAAGTGAAGGACTACCTTGTTTTTCTTTCCGTTCAATTCGCCCTACCTCCGAAAGAATCATTGGATTAGAAAATATGCTGTGTATTAGAATCGTTCAGTCAAAGCAGAAACTTTTCACTCGGGTACCAAAATCTGATACGTTTTTTTTTTTCACTTCACCGTCTGTTTGTTTTCGTCATTCAACAAATGACAACGGAGGTGTAAAGATTTGTCACAAAGGTGCCACCTAAAAAGACTGAGACGGTGTATTTGGTTGCACACAGTCACTGATAGTACCATTTTGTTACAGGCCGAAATATAACAATTCCACAATATTTTATTTAACGGTGTAAAACATTACAAAAGTTGTTTGGCATCTTGTTTTTCTGATGCTCCTCGAATGCACTTTTTAAATGCCATCAAACAGAAGACAGTAATTACTGCAATTAACGTCATTCTTGGCTTCGTCTCGGTGAAGATATGACAGGAAAATTGGTCTTATTGTACATGTTCCTGCAGCGCTGCTGCTGTAAGTATTATACCCTCACACACACACACACACACACACAGGCACATACAGACAGAAACACAGGCCCAGCACAAAACAAAACAGATGTAGGCCTAATGAGAGTAAATGACTGTTGAAATAGGTTTAGTGCAATCTGGAATCAGATAAATGGACCTAATCTCGTTCTGGTGTGGACCCTGGCCGGGAAATGGCTTCTGACACCTGAGACCCTGCTACACGTCAAGGCTCAATCAAGGCTGGTGGCAAAAGCCCATACGTCTCCATTTTAGATGACAGGACCCAAATCTGAATCCTCAAGCAGAAGAAAGTATGGTCGGGTCAGTTCTGGTTTCGTGTGAGATTAAAAGGAGGAGAAAAAGAGGAGGTGGCCACGTACTAGATAAAGGTGACAAGAGAAATGCCCCCAGTTTAGGAATCATTAAGCCGGGCTAAAGGCTGACAAAGAGCCAGTCTGGTATCTGAGAGCATTTCTTCTTTATTTCCCTCCTGCCAAAGTTTACAAATGTGAGGTCTGAAACCGGCGGCATTTCTCAAACTTCAATGAGAGAGCGAGAAAGCAACAAAGCAAGCATTACTTAACATCATGGCCATTCAGTTCAAGTTGTCGGTGTCACTGTTCAACTTTGTCAGGCCCAGTGGTGCCAACCAGAGTGGAGCTTTTCACGGAGCCAAACATTCATGCCTGAAATCAAAAGACGCCCCAAATATTTTACCTGAAACCAGCTGGAAACCGAAGAAGAAAATGCTGTCTATATATAATATATAGCATATAATATGCTCACAACTGACAAAAAAAAATTGGAAAAAGAGCTGAGTCCTCCCTCAGTGCCTGTGAAGACCCAATGCTGAAATGTGATGCCTGTGATGTCAGATGACAAAGAAATGTCAGTATCTAATATTCACCCCATCACCTTCAATCACCGCTGCAGCCACACCTCATATGTCGAGAGACAGATAGCAAAGATCAAAGTTGGACATTGCTGGTTGAAGACATCCAGGCAAGCCAGAAAAGGGCGTATGGGTCTTGATGGGAAATGAGACCAGACGCAGACTGTCAGTCCTGTATTTTCAACTCTGGACCAACATTCAAGTCATGTGTCATACATAGGTCACGTTTGTTTGGGATATTCTGTGATGATGAGTCAATAAGAAGTCAGCCTGCCGTCAGTAAGAACTGAGGGTTCGGTGTCTTTCCCAAGGACGCTTTCTGAACATGGAGAAAAGTGAGGTGGAGAGGAACTGAAGTTGCACTCACACACGCTGTGTCGTCACTGGTTAGTGTCACTGGCTTACCGCATCGACCCACGACCTGTTATCAGGTATCAGCTAACTGGTAACCTCCAACCACATCAATACAAGTGCACTGGGCCGCCTTTCTAAACTTTCAGTTCTCACTTGTACTCATTCCTCATGCCAACACTGTTTACTGCTGCAGCCCCCCCTCCCCCGAGCTGCTCCTTATGAAGACAGGATTTGGCGTTGTTGTCCTCGTACACTCTCTTTCTCTAGTTTCTCCTATAATCTGAAATTATAATCCGTTAATCATACCGTTTTTAAGGTTTTCTTATTTTTCACTGGTTGTATTTAAAGGGGTTATGGTTTATTTTCAAGCTACGGTATATGAGTGAACGCTGAACTTATTCCGGTCCAATCCAAAGCTCGACACACACAGATCCAGACAAGGAGCCGCCGCAGTGGTCACCCAGCGGGCGAGGTTTGAAGAATAAAAGTGACCCAGCTTTTTCTACCAGGGCAGTGAGACTTTGAAGCAGCCTACGAGAGAAGATCAGAGGATGAAACACCGAAATCCCAAGATGATGATTTTTCGTCAGTAGTTTGGCAGTATTTCAATTTTGGTGATGAAAAAGTGATCTACAAACAAAGCTTATTTTTACAAGCTGGATCAAAGTGCACATGATCATTCAAGCTGTGATGAGTTTTGTGGATGGGGAGTCAGTATGTGCAACCATGCTACTGATAAACTCATGTTTGAACAGAACATGCATAATATTTGAGCTCGCCCATTAAGATCACATATGACCCATGAAATGGCTAAATATTTTCACATGAAATTATTAAAAGTAAGAAGGGATGCATTTATTTGCTTTGCAGCGAGTCGTGACAACGTTATATAACAGCTCGATGTGATAATTTGTTCTTTTACTTGACTGGAGGCCAATACAGAATCATTCAAATGCACATCTGCACCGAGAAGATCACTTTAGCGGGTTGGCAAACAACAAGGCTCGGAGAGTAATGCAGCCATAAATCAAGTGTAAAACCAAAGTTCGTATAAGATATAGACACAGGGAAGAAATTCATTACTCCAGCAGAGCACTTCACCCATAATGCATTAGGGGTGAGGACCTCTGAAACACTCTGTTTGTTTATGATCAAGTCAAAGAGCCTATTATCAGCATAAACGTAAACCCGGGTTTTAAGTACATTGATTCTGTTTGTAGGTACCTGTCCTCAGCAATTCCTATCAAGAGGCCATAACACATAATCAGACAGCTGGCGCATGTTGAAAGATACAGATCAAAAGTGTCTCACTCAAAACAAGAGATGGAGTTTGATATCCTTTCATTAGCTGTGTTGGCTTAGTGATTCGTTACACCGGAGGGTGGATTCAAGTGGTAATGGAGAGTTTGACATGCGGGGATATGATGATTTATTGTTTTAATTACGACGGTAAACGTGACAGATTCGTCACAGAGATTACGTGCTGATTTCGACATATGTAAAGACTGCAGATTCAGCGTGTGCCTCGATGCCGTGTGCGGCAGTATTAAGCATCACAAATGGCCATGTTTAAATAAGCAAACTCGACATTTCCCGCTGTAATATAAGCTGCACGCAGTCAATCTCAACCAAGACATAAAGCTGAGAGGTTGTTGTTCACTTGGCAACTCTCAGTGGCTCATTAGTTTGCATTTATGAAAAGTGGGAAACGCTATCCTCCCCCACTTTACAGCTGCACTGCAAGGTTTAATCTTCTAATGCACAGTAATGCTATGTAATGTAAAGTATCACATTCCATGGCAAACAATCAAATACGTTCCAGTCACTCATTAGAGCTAAACAATACCGGAATGATGACTCAGGACTAATATCGCCCTCTGGACTAATTGCAGCTAAACAGGCGGCCGTCTGGAGGAAATGGAAATGGATCAAATCAAACCTCCTCTTACACAATGGAATGAGAAATTGGGAGTTTCAGGACGTGAGACGTGACAATCGTAAAAACCCGAAACCAGTACCCCCAATTTCACGGCCGTGACTCTTGCGTAAAGTCTGTGGTGAGAGTCTATACACACTGACATCGCTGTCACTTTTTTTCCCACTTCATTATAATTAATCGCATATCTCCAGGGTGCACACACACACACACACAGAGTGAGAGAGAGAGGGAGAGAGAGAGCAAGAGAACCAAGCCGAAGCGAGGATGGCTGTAATCTGACATTGATGTACAGCAAAAATGGAAGTCCTCGTTCACCTTCCCTTTGTTCCCGGGAAGGGGAAGTGGTGTGTGAAAGGGTGTAATTAATGAACCTACAAATAGTTCCAGTTTCGTTTAATGACAATCTATGTGTTAAGAGGCAGTACCCTTTGTTACCGTGGGTGTGCGAGAGCTTGCAACGCTGGCTCCCAATGGAGCCCTGACAGGTAATTCTGCATTTTGAAATGGTAATGAAGCAGAATGCGTCACTGGATTACACCTAAGGGACAAACGTGTTGAGCGTCCTTCAGGGTGCAAAAACGAACTTGATCATCGACAAGGCCACTGGCCTTGACTGAGTATTGGCGGGTGCGAAGGTCAAGAGCCGGATCCATGTGACTTACCCCTGGGCCTCGGCAATGCCGGCAATTTCTAATTGCCGCTTTAAACGGGGCAAATGAAGCTGGCATGACAAACTGCGTCAAAACAAGTCTGTAGGCCGGCGCACGGTTAATTTGTGAGACACAGAGATGTATCTGGTGCCAGGAAGAGCTCACGCGTAATGAATATCATTTCCCAGGGAGCAGCTTGCAGATGATGTATTTTACTGCATACTGTGCACACTGCACTGCAAGACAGGCGGACTGCTCCCCGTCTCATTTGGACTCAGCCCGGACTCTGCAGTGTCTACAGTGCCACGCAATATGACTGCTATCAAGAAAGAATGTTGTTCCCGTCGGCTTTGATTGTAGAGTCCACGATTTTGATGTTGTTATCAGATTGTTTACAGAAATAAGAGGTTTTCTTCCTCTGAGTATTTTTTAAAAAACACATTCAGCGTTTAATGAATTTTTCCCATGTCATAAATTCTAAGACCATGTCGTTGTCTTATCTGTCAGTCCAAAAAGAATAAAAGTTTCTGTCGCCCATTAGTGCCCCTCTATTCTATATACCGGTAGAAGTTAACCACACTCCCTTGTGCCAATACGATTCTGTTCTGTATTATCCCCCAACAGGAGCCACACGTCATCCCCCCCTCTGTGAAACAATGAACCCAAAAAGACTCTTTGTCTGCCAAACAGATGATAAAATGCCCCTGTGGGTTTAATAATGCTCTCTGGCAATCACAAGTCAAAGGAGCATAGGAGATAGAACAACCCACTTTGTTTTAATGAAGCTCATTGTCTTACACAAAAGCGGCTGACCTGATCCAGAAATGGTTTAGTTTGCATCGTGAGTATAGTTGTCTGGTGTTCGCCCGGGACAACAACAGCACCTGCAAAGCTTCTCTTTAGCAACGAAAAATGGAATAATTGTCCAACGTCACGTCCTGCTCCTGGATAACCAGGAGAAGATGTGAACTTTTTTCCGGGCTTATAGACCTTAGAACTGCGAAACCCTTCAAAGTCAATTGAGATGAATCCATAGGAATGTCATCCGCCCTAAGGGAGGGGCTGGCTAGTGGCAGTTGCCTGGTAGCCTTCATGCTCACAGGAATGTCGTCGTTATGGAAAAGGATGCTGGCCGCCTTGATACAAAATGGTGGCACGCTGTGACATTCCTGCACAAGTGTGGGTGCTTTTCAGCACGGCCCCTAATCTCCAAGGTCTATTTTGGACATCGCATTGGTCCCCGAGGCCCCTTTTCCCCGTGTCTCTATCGCCATCTGACCAACTGCACACTGTCATCTAATACACTGTCTGCCTTTAATTACTGTCTGGAAGTATCGGGGTTAAGGGTCACACATTCCATCGGGAGCCTCCGTGTGCATGTGTGTGCCGTCTGAGTGCGTACGTGACTGTCACGACTCCATGTGCAGCATGTTCTTTGTATGACGGCTGGAGTGTCGAGGGATGTGCTGAATTCCACAACACTTTTTCCTCTTGCTCATCACGTAGCGCACACCCTCGACCTGCATCTCCATCAGCCCTTCCGGACCTGTTATAGGAGTGCAAATGGCCTGCCGGAAGGCACCGGGAAGCACAGGGAATGTGACAGGGGCCATGATTACAAGTGTCTAATTTAAGTACGGGACAAAATTCTGAAACGATATTGGACACAATTTAATCCGCTGCGATATGTAACCCGAACCCAACAAAGGTTTGTTGCCCTTGAGGTTGAAGCCCTGCTATCCCTGGGGCTTACTACTACTTTCACTGACAAGAGACAAGATTAGGCAGCTGTGCTAAGGCCCAAACAGCTCTCGGCAAAAACTGCTAATTTGAGGCCCTTATCTGAAAGTGAAAAAGGTACAATTATTTCTACGACGAAGTAAAAGCCCTTAGCTACTGAATTTAACAGGAAGATATAGTCATATGGATCCTTATGTGAGGACTGTGTGGGGCTAATACTACTAATGCATACATGAGGGTGAAAACAAACGGGCCTGGTCAGAGATATGAAGAAAAACCCCACATCCCAACCTGTAATGGGACCACAGATATTAATGCATAAATCAGCTGGTGGCCTTCCAAGCTCAACTGTCACCAGTAAGCCATCAGTCCGAGCAGGCTATAAATTAAAGCAAACCAACTTTGGTGTCAGGCTCCAGTGATCGGGTTTGCTGTCTGCTGTTATATTCTCCTATCTGAGTTGTTATGCGCAATAATAAAACTCAGTGACTAAACATAATAGTGTTCTCCTGATGGGAAGACAGGCGCGCGCAGGGTGGATTGGAATGCGCTTTAGTTGAGATTTAGCAGCTCTGCCTTCAGCACTGTGACGGCATCATTTTTTATTGAGTTTTTATTAAGCGCTGTGAGTCGCCGGCGTAATTCCACACAAGCAGAAATAACACATTGTTGAGCGCTGATGCACTGCTCCCCCGAAAACATAATCTAGCGACTGGGCAGAAATAGGCTGTTTATCATGGGATCTGTTGACTAAACTGTCTCAGACCATTAAGCACATCCCTGAAATACTGATTACTAAGGGGGACAAATACATAAAATGCAAATGCTTACGATGACTGAGGTGCAAGGCCACGATGCACATTACACTCAGTCAAGGGAAACAATGATGTAACACCAGATGATGGAGCAAAAAAAGAAAAGAAAGATTTCACACTCTTAGTGAGGACTTGGACAGTTTCATTACAAGGAGGTGCACAACAGGACATCAATCCCACTCATTGGCCATTCAATACAATATGCATGTATAAAGCTACTGAATAATAAATGATGCACTTAAAGTGAAAGCATGAGGATATCAATTGATTAGACCTCTTACATCTGTCATACGACCCACACATTATCACATGATCTGCAGAGATTGCCTTACTCTCAACGCTCCACTGGCGACACAGCCGAGCACTGGGGTATGTGTTCCATTGACGAAATATGGTGATCAATTGATGAGGTGATCCTTATTGTTATCAAGTCCCCTTGACCTTGGCCGTGCACAGGAAAATATGCAGCTGCCCGAGGAGAATATGCAGAAATCCTTAATCCATAAACCTTCCGAATAAAAGTAAGAAGCAGACCTGTGTTACAGCCCGCCATCCGGACCCACTCGTTTAGAGGTTTTGAGGTCAGGGTCACAATAGTTTAGTCCTGACAGAAAGCAGACGCAGGTCCTACAACCACAAAACGCTCTTGAGAGACAAACAGTCATAAGACATAATTAAATTTGGTCAAATGTAGAGATTTTCTCCTTTTTTTTTTGGTGCATTGGACGATTATGAAACACTGCAACGTCTACACCTTGTCACAATCTCGATGGGAAGAAGTGGTGGTGACAACTTGAGTAGCACCTGCCGTTTTCATACAGGCGAGGGCGAGATGATAACAAAAAACAATTTCCTGTGAAGTCCTATCAAGCAGATATGGTACACTGCAAAGCTGCCACAGCTTTTTTTTTTCTTTCTTATCCAACCGAGGCTTAGGTGTCTCTTCTCCCACAGAGTTGCCTTATCCTCCTCAAGCATCTGTTTTTGAAGCCATGCAGCTTAAGCGCAGATTAATGGAGAGTCCCAGAGTTCTTGCTGAGGGCACAAAACAGAAGTCTTGACTTGAATTTTGGCACCAGGACCTGCATGCAGCGAGTCGCCATTATCAGCAACATCTCTTATGTGCTGCTGAGACGGCAGGTTTCCCAACGCTGCTGCTCTGACCTGCCTCAGCATTGTACTATTCCGTTGTTTGGGCAACCACGCCTTAGAATGACGACCCAATGTTTTTTTTGGCTGCAAGCTACCACCAATTCCATTTGGGCCATTTGCTGCCTTTGTTTTTACTGGTGTGTGATACAATGGTGTAAAAGTGCTGTAATAAGATAGTTGTCTTGTGCTTTCATTACCACTTTCATTATCTCCAAAGAATGCTGAAACAGCTGCTGTTGTAGACAGCGCTGTACTACAGGCATCTATTACCCAATCAATACTCACCTTAATCTAATTTAGTGGGAAGTAGGGAACTCTTTCTATTTATCCTCTTCTCCTTCTCATCGGGCCGAGTTCTGGTAAAAAGATCTCCCGCTCTCTCATTCTGTTGCTGCCTTTTCATCCAGCCGACAGACACAATGTTCCCAAAGTTGTACAATAAACGTTCTCGTGGGTTCTTCTCCGCAGGGTCTTTTTTCGGCGCCCGTGCACTTTTCGTTCCATTTGGTGGAAAAGAGCGGGGAAAACAATCCTGACGCAGACCCTTTTCTCACGTGAAGCCGAACCCTGCGGGCCGCGCCTGTTCAACAATATAACCACTGGGTGCAAAAACGTGACAATTAAAACTGTCTTTTTTTTTTAATGAGCCAAATTATCAAATAGCAGCTCTGACAAGGGGAACGTGCTTTGACTGCCAGTCATGAAGTTTCATCTAAGAGATTAAATACACACTGCATTACATTCCACAGCCTGGTACAATGGCAGCAGCTCCCTCATCACTCTCCAGCCTTTCCAGAAAAAAGAGACTGCAAAGGAGGCCCCCTGGGGTCAAGTCTAACTCTGTTTATATCTGCTCATTATCTTTTCTCTCTGTTGGCCCTGGTGATTTATTTACCTCCTCTTTGTCATCAGAAGTTTTCTTTCATTTATAATACTTGCTCTACGTAGCACAAGCGATCGTGAGGCCATCACTGGACCACATGCTGTGCGAGTACCGATTCAAACTGGTAATTCCTATGCTAAGTGCTGTTTTACAAATAAAGCCGTCAGGGTTAATGCTTTGGAAGCATTTAAAATATCAAACTAATATGTCATTTCCTCTAATCTTGTTGACAATTGACTTGGGAAGAAGATACATGATTACTGGTGTGAAATGTCAGATGTTTATTGTGTTCATCTTCTAGGGTTGGCAGCCCTCTGCCATTAGTCTGGGTTCACTACGTGATATTTCCATTTGTTTTTGTCAATAAGAGTGTTCACAGCAGGGAGCCAAACTCAAGAGTAATGGCATCCAGCCTAAACGCCCTCCATCTACCATCATACCTAATTTTGCTTTCAGGTTCCCCCTGTGTCTCCCAGTGTGGCAATTTACATTCAAGACAGAGGCATGCAAAAGTCTGATTTGCTCTTGTTTTCGCTGATTTTGTTGCCAGTCACAGCACTTAGTGGATGCTGATTGCGACTAAAAATGTCCACGAAGCACTACCGTTGCAAAACTAGTTATCATTCAGTCATTTTAGAGAAAATCGCGGAAAGGCATTATAGCGAACATCCTATTTATGTTTTGAGGAAATCAAGCTCAGCTCCTGATAGTCGATTCTCCTCGTGGTTCGTGCGTCTGTGGACTGAGATTTATGACCTTGTGAACCTTGTGAAGCTGTTGAATGAACAAATCAATAGATTTGTGTCTGATGTAGTATGCTGCGTTCAGAAACACCTCGATGCACCATCGTTCAGCACCTAAGACAGTGCTCCTCAATTCTGCGAGACGCGACGTCCACAGCCCGCCTACGACCATACGCCTTTGTGTCTTTTGTAAATGAAAATACTTGTTGAAAACACCCTGAGGCGGCTGATTCTGATACAGATATGAACGCTCATTCTTCCATACAGTTCTGTTTCTAACAAGTGCTGGAGACAGCATTTAAATCCTTTCCATCAGTAAATGTGTCAGTGCGAGCTTTGTCTTAAAGAGTCTGCTTTGTGTTACACTATTCATGTCAAATCAAACAATATTCATGGTCAATAAATGAACTACTGCCTCCACAGTAGGCTTTTGCCGTGTGAAATTCATATGGTGAATTATATATTTATCAGGTGATGAGCAGACTTTTTTTTATGAAATACAATAATATTGTAATATTCTAACCACTCCATCGTGGAAATGTCTGCTATATACAGGGCGTAGACCTAAACTATAAAAAAATCTGTCTCTTTTCTGCTTCCATGGGCAGTAGCTTCATCTGAAATGATTTTAACAGATAAGAATAAAAACTGCAGCACCATTCAGGGAGTTTTTAAACCCTAATAGCTGCAAAAGATTGTGTTTCTCTCCTGTTGTGAGCAATATATGTTCATTTGTGTTGTTACTGTAAATTGATGTGACTGAGACACCAGCTGGTGATGTAATATCTAATGTCTTGTATAAATAACCCAACAATAAAGTGTTAATGGTGTTGCTATGTGCACTAAATCTTTAGACCCAAAAACCCCCACAGTGTTGTAGTGTGAGCCAGTTCCCTCCCCGTTTCCCACAGTTTGAGATAATGGATGTTGGACTTGATTTAGAATTATAATTCTTATCAAATTAATGAGACCACACTGTCATCTGTAGCCTGCATTACAATCAGTCTCTGTTGTTGCCGCCACTTGTTCACTTGTGGGCTTGTGTACGCTAGACTTGCGTGATGCAACCCAGTTGTGTCTCCACCAGGTCTCAATGGATGTTGTTACACTCAGCGGCAGAGGGAGTATCTGAAAATGTAGTTTACTGCCCGAGGCAGTGCTCCCGTTAGCTGCAGTGTGTATTTCAAACCGCAGTCTAACAATAAGTAACTGATAATTACGGAGGTGCAATAATGCGTTTCTTCAGTGGTTTTGATTCACATTGTCGAACGCGTGTTAGCTGGCATGCACAGGCATCCAGGTGAAACAGCGTACTTCCATCTGTGGCGTACACTGTACACTGCATGCCGTAACGCAGCAGCTGCAATGCCTCCCTGTACCAGACACCCTCCATATCCGATCTTTATTGATATGCAAACATCTGCTTCCTCTCTTTACGAGCTGCGAATTTTAAGCTTCCTCCACAGCATCTGCAAGCTATCGCTGCTCTGCCGGGGTTTGGCCTGCTAAACATTTACCAGCTGTTGACCCTACGGATGACGGCGGCGTGTAACAGAGCACCAGACGAGACGACAACAGTTACCACACAAGTCCTCTGTGTCCACTTTCACAGGAACCTCTTTATCCGTTTCACTGTCTTGAGCGGACAGATTGCTCAATGAGGGCCGTTCTCTTATCAACAGATGTTGTCGGCGACACTTTGAGGGACCTATTAAACGCCAAGACGAACTCAGCAGTTTTAAAAAAGTAAAGTTGTACTTTAAACTGTTCTGTCAGGACCATATATTGCCCCGAGACGTAATCACGTTGTACTCTCTTCTTTTCAAGCTGATGACTGATTGCATTATTGGCAACAGGCAGGAGGCTGAAGAAGAAGAAGAAGAAGAAAAAAACGGCTTTGTGGTGTCTTCATTGTCAGAGCGATCATGCAGAATGCAGTACAAAGGGGCTCCATTCATTGGCCACAGTGACAAGCTCCTGTTCTTTTAGAACCGAAAGGAAAAATCGATACTGTGCGAATGCAGCGGTCTGTGGCCCCACCCATCCAGCCCTCTTTTCTGTCACTTCTATCTCAGCCTGGAGAGTTTTGTTTGCTTTCACACCAACACCATTTCGACCACCACAGCTAGGCTTTGCAACACTCTGCCCCAGTCACCCACAAATTGTACCCAACAGTCAAGTGCAATCCAACTCATATATTACAGGGGAACGGTCGCCGCTATGAATAGATCATCTGGTTAGGAGCATGTGTTCGAGCAGGAGGGTCTGGTTGTTGTTCCTGCTGATTGGACGACGACGTTCACGACAGGAGCTTTGATGATGAATATGATGTGGGGTTCTGGTACTCTGTACTCTGTGCTAACTTTGCATTTGAGTTGAGGTTTTAATGCACTGCAGACAACTGAAGTACAATATATAACACCGTTTAAAAGTATGCACAACATTTCTATCTGCCTGCCCTCCGCTGCTAAGACAATGGAATATAACTCATTGTTAGACAAGTTCAAACAAAGTTCGGAGCCATAATTCCTAGTTTACATGTTTACAAGTAGAGATCTAGGCACAGCAACCACACTTAGGGTTTGTATCGTATTGTCAAAGTGCTGTTTGGATCAACATCAAAGGACAAAAACCAAAAAGGTAGAAATCTACTTTGAATAAAGCTATATTCATCTCAGGTCACTGTGGACTGAAAAGCAGTTGATGTCATACTGGTGTGGAAGGAAAAAAAAGCCTTTATATTCATTTGACATGGTGTACCGAGGTATCGCCGTCGTGGAATGCGTGGATGACATCAGAGAGCAGTTTTTGCACCGCAGGACGCATGTTAAATGGCATCATATTCCTTGGCCGTGAATGGGAATGTGCAGAACAATCATCACACCTAATGTTTCCCATGGCTGCTTATATCACATATCACAGCAGCTCCACTGCTGTGTTAAACAGCTGGTCACGGACTTTGGGAGCTGCTGGTCTACGTCAGCTTTTTCATGTTCCTGTCTTGGAACTGGCAAAGAACAAAGAAAAGAGAACATTTTTTTGTATACATATTCCTACACATTAATACAACTGTTCTAATAACACAAGATGTAAATAATAGATATAATAATATGCTGATCGATCTCAGGGTTTGAATTTTTAAGGCTGGGTTTTTTGTGTTGTTTAGAAACTGTTCTGTTTGTGTCAGAGCTTCGACTGGTGACCACTGCTCCTCTCTGCTCGCACAGCCTGTCGGCGTTTGGCAGACGACTCTGAAACCTGCGTCACATGCAGATTTCTAACATATGTTCCCGCGTCGGCTACACTGTTCTTTCCTCTTTTAAACGCGCGCTTCATTTCATTTGTCGTTTATCTTTGAAAGCGTTTGAAACGCGAGCGTAGATGTCGGGCTTTTTAACAGGCGACAGAGACGGCGCGCCGCGCGAGGATGACTTTGTAATTGTGATTTATTTATCCCCCCGCTCTCTCTTTCAGCGTCTCGGGTGATGAGGGTATGATTCATGTTTCGGATATCACAGACACTTTTGTCCTCTCTTTGACCTGATGCATGTCTGCCTTGTAATTGTGGCGCAGGAATTTTTTGAAAGCTTCATTCCAGGTCTCAGAGGAGGCCAAGAACCACCAAGGGAGTTTCCTCCTCGAAACACCACTGATGGAAAACCACATCAGAAGTCAGTGAATTTCGCTGAAACACAGAAAAACAGCGGGCCTAGAATTACCCTTTGAAACATTAGCAATCTGGGGACTGGAATAACCTTTCAGGAGTCTCTATTTTTGTCTCAGGCTTTGGTCTAGATTTATAGTGCGTTAGATCTCATCAGAAGAGCCGTGTTTAATGCTAACATTTGTGCTTGTTTATATGGCCGTGTTGTCTAACCTCACCAAATGTCCCTTTTCTGTTCCAGTAAACAGGCTGAGACAGTAGATTCACCCCAAAACCAGATCCTGCACATTTCACTCTATTTCCTACCCCTGTGATTCTATGTTCTATCTGTGTGTATTTATTAATTTGCAAGTTTTATTTCCTATATATTTGCATATATATTTACACATTTACCAGAGAGTCAACGCCTGAAAACAACAAGTTGTACTGTATTGCAGCCTGCTGCATGTGTGTAACACAGTATCATCACAGATGAGTGTAAGTGCCCCGCTGAATAAAGTGGCAGAACAACTTGATGAGTACTTAGACGAACCTTCCTGCCAAAGCACCGTTCTCACTTCTGAAAGAGATAAACACCAATCACGGAACGACGTTCGCCTCCCACGCACCTCCCACTGCGGAAACGCAAAGATTCTACAACATGAGCAATCACCTATAGGAATCAATACAGCCTGACAAGTTAAATCTATAAGACGAACATCTACCTCTCACTTCCAGCTGGAAGACAAAGAAAAAAGTCAAAGACAGTGAGAAATACAGGGAGGAAGAGAGCCGGTCAGCAGGGGTTCATTATGCAGTGTGTCTTAACTACAACACAAACATGACGTTCCTATCTTGGTCATGGATGCAATTTTTTTTCTTTTTTTTAATTGCGGCAACTTGTCTTCACATCGCGCAAATTAATTAGCTGACCTCTCTGGCTCAGTCACGATGCGAAGCCACGGCGTTCGTGTTTAGGAGCTTCCTTAATTCAAAGACGTTGTAGCTGTCTACCGATAATGTGGGCTTCATTATTTAATTACCAGGGATGAGAACACTGAAATAATTAAATGTGTTCCTACAGGCGATATTGTGATCGCAAAGGGGAAAATATAACAAAGTCTGATTGGCTTTCAGTCAAGGGATGAACGGATTAATCAGTCGCAACCCCAAGACATATTTTTTGCACTCTGTTGTGATAATGGTCCAGAATCAATGCACACCATTTTCATTTTCATTAAACCATCCAGTGACCTTTGTGCCCCGGATGACACTTCAATCTTGCAAGAGGCAATTCCCAGGATGGAAATATTTGTAATGCTGCCGCGATCAGGACTGGAAATACAGTTACACATTGTTTTGTTGCCGGTTTTGAGGGTAACACAGCTGAACAGTTGATAAAACTCTTGTCAGTGGGTTTGAAATGGATAAACAAAAAATACAATACTCAGAATCTGAATATATTAAAAAAAAACATCTAGGCAAACATCTCTGAAAGAATCCCAGTGCATGTGCAACAACACGCAGGAAGAGAACAAGAGGATCCAGATGCTCCTGTCAAATATGAGAACATCTGGATCAGTTAGCGTTCCCTGCTAATCCATTCCGTTTCTTTCTTTCTCTGTATCTTTTGGGAACGTGTGTGTAAATAGGTCCCTTTTTTTTTAAGAAACAAAGAAAAGGCCCAATTTTTTGGTAATGAGCGACGCTTCCTACGGGCCCTGCCTGCAGTCTTGCTGAACTTGGCTCACTAGTCTTTAATTTACTTACACCATATGGATCATCAATTTTGAATAATGTTCTCGCTCAGTCTAGAAACAACAGCCTGAAGTTAAATAGCGCCCTCATCTTGTTTGCTGTTGATTGACAGCTTTCTCCTGCAAACGGCACAAACATAAGAATGTCACAGAGCCATTCGAAAGACATATAGCACCCCGATAATGTTCAATTTTCCAGCAGCCACACTGACTCCAATGCGTATTTTTCCTATTTATACCCTCATGTTTTCTGATTTGAGTGGATATGTGAAGTATTCTCTGGCAGGGGTAATGGGTTCTGTCAGCACTCCCTCTCTCTCTCTCCAGCTACTTATTACCCTCTACACACCTGCCCATCAGTATCAAAGGCTGCGCGGGTGAACAAAAATACACCGGTAAACTTTCTCAAATGTCCCTCAAACAGGTTCAATCAAAATACGCCGATATACATTACATGTCGACTACCAGGGAGAGATTGAGTCCCGCAATATTATGTACAGATTGCAAAGGGTGGGGGTGGGGGGTGGGAGGGTGACTTCACCAGTGCACACAGCACCTATCCAGTCAGCAAATATAGGTGGAACATGGTGTGTGATGCTGATTGCACGGTGGTGGAGGCCAGAGAAGGAACGCAGTCGGGTTGACAAGCAGACAACTTTACATTCAGTTTGTCAAATCTCCAGGAAAACAGCTTAAACCGACCTAATCAGTAAGTAGGAGAACGGTAGATAAAGGAGATACGTCCCCCCGTGGACCGCTTGGCATTAAGGTGAAAACAGCATCATGATAGCAGCAGTGATTTTCTCGGCTGCCCTTTGATTGAGGTTGAGGCGCTCTCATTAGGTCTTATTTCATGTGTGAGCACACAGTGAATTGATTCATTGACGTGATGACCTGGAGGCCGACCGACCAGTGGTCGCTTCTGCAGCTGCGATTAATCAACTGCTACACGTTGCATGACAGGCATCACATCCACAGAGCCCAGAGACCAGGATGAGGAACACAAACAAACAGGAACAACCTAATTTTCACAAGAATATAAGCATTATGTAAAAAAAAAAGGTCACGAGGAGATACTAATTCTGCAATTTTTTTTAATAGTCGTGCATTCTTTGAATGTCTCTGATAAGTAGCTCAGAGAATTGGAGTTGGAGTGGGGGTTGAAGGGAAGGGCTTCATGGGAAGAACCCATCACATTTGCAGAAATCGTGCTCAGTTGAAAGGCTTCATCTCAGTAAATTGTATTTTTCTGTCAGAGGAGCATGTGGGACTCTCGCCTAATGTTGCATAGAAGTCCCTTTTGTGCAGCCTTCAATTTATCGCATCAGCCTGTCAGAGCTTCAGTATGGAGATTGCGGTGAACAATGGAAAGAGTGTGGAAGGAGAGGTCAGGGTACCGAGGAAACAACGGCTGCTCTTTCCAAAAGTTGACAATTAGAGCTCGAGTGAATCAGGGGTATTCGCTCAGGGTTTATTCTCGAAAGACGAAACCTGGAATTTATCCGGTTACTTCAGTCGTATCTTTAAAGATCGAATTAAAGGTGTGGAGACTTGTCAATACTTGTTTACTTTGTTACGGTTATTGTTTTTATCTGCTCTAACAATGAGTTAGGGTGAAAATACATAAACACTAATACTGTTCAAATATCGGCAATTATAAAGTTGCACTAATTCCAAAGCGAGAAAGGTAAGTGCATAAAAACTTGAACGAAACAGGGGGTGAGAGCGGTTCAAACCCGGCATATGTTCTTACTCTACACATCTGGCAGGTCGCTGACACATTTTGTGGTTTCTGAAAGTTGCTGAAATTGTCAGACGCAGTCCCGTTCGAACACGAAAAGAGCAAAGGTTCAGGGGCTGCTATCTGAGCAGCTGCACTTTGGCAGCAGAAATCTGTCTCAACTCCACGCTAGATTTCTGGAGGAGGGGAAACCCAGCTGCAGCGGCGTCTCCGGGCTGACAGGTACAGAGCTGTCAGAACACATGAAAAAGACTAGACGACATCTGATCATGTGGGAAGGTCAAAGTGTTTACAACTCTTTCGAAAGGCCACAAGTGATGATACTTTGTTCTAACGGAGATAAAAGTGCACACTTTGGGACAATCTCCGATCGGAGGTGTTCAAAGTGCCTCAAACTCCCGTGCACGTGAAAAGCGACAGAAGTGCACCACACCTGGCCTAGCGCTGCATAGCGTCCACGGGATTTTCAGAATGTCAGGATATAAGAAATGGAAATAATCAAATGGAAGCTATCAAAGCGTAACACAAGCGTGTGTATGCCAGTATGTGTGTTGTTGTACTTTAAATCATAGCTGAGCGTGTTCCGCTGCGATAACAGTCAGCTGTGATAGAAAAAAAAAGTGTCCTCACAAGCTGGCAGCGCAAGTAGGATTATTCAACTGAATGCAGTTACTCTTTCATGCATCTGAAGTGAATTAAAGTTTATGCCATAAATTTCATCCTCTGTGTACCACAATGGCATCTGCTGGATAATGTTATAAAGGTGGATTTAAAAAATGGAATCTCTATTTTATTTTGTGCAACCCAAAGTCATTTTTTACGCTGATTTGTATTTTATTATTTCTAGACTGACCTTCAATGACGTCTAAAAGATCTAAGAGATGACTGAATTGATGACTGATTAATCGATTTCCAAAATCATCCTATACAACAGTATGTTTTCATGTAATTAAAACACTAAACCAGGACACCAGTTCTTGTGTGGTGTCAGAATCCAGCTGATATTGATAGTACAATCAATTTAGCTATTTGAAGGTGATAAGCACCAAAAACAAAATTAATCTTGTCCAACATGACCCCTATTACAAGACCAATTTATTTTCTCCCCCCACAGTCTGAATCTAATTGAACCTATTGAGCAGTCAGATAGAAGAGGGCTGGTAAACAAAACAATATGTTGTACACTTCCCCCTCATTAAATACAGTCCATTGAAAATCAACATCTTATTGACGAGAACGCACTACATGCTGCCAAAAACTGGGCTTAAAGGAATTAAACTTGAATTGCTCACTATTGCTGAGCGCATTGTTGAGTCGATGGCTTTGTGGAAGCAGTCGTCCTTTTCACATAGGGGATCATAGAGAAATTATGAATCCTGCAGCCTATAATATCACTGTAACAAAGTACATGGCAGCACCAGATTGCCAATGTAGGAAGAAATCCCATGCTGCTGGTATTCCGCCCTGTCCTTATTATTTAAATATAAAACCCATCAGCTTAGCTCAGCATGCAAGACACTGCTCTTTGTTGTGAGCGAATGTCGCCGTGCTCGGGACTGATACGGTTGTGCGCTTTTATTTTACCCCTAACTCCAGTGGGCCTGTCGCGATTCAACAGTCATTATCAACGCCCAACACATGTCAGCCTGCCTCTTAACTGTCCTAGTAGCACACTGACCACAACAGGGAACCCAACACGCTAATCCACTGCAAACTCAAAACGCATCCTGAACAATTGCTTGGCATTCGCGGCACTCGCGTGAGGTTGAGCGTCTTATTCTGTGCTCGGAATTAACAGTTCGGACAATGAATTCATCCTGTGGTGGATTAACTCCTCAACGTTCCAACGGAAACCGCACTCCAGAGCACAGGAAAATTAAACACACACTTTTAACATTAATCGGAACACATATGTCGATTCACGTCGTGTGCCGTTCCTGTGGGACTTGCATTGCGTAAGACTCTGCATGTTAATGCCTCTGACGGTATAGACAGTGGATAGAGCTGCCCTTCACAATCCATTTGTCCTGTTCCTCTCTTCCCGTTTACACATCAGAGAAGGTGTCAAAACCAAGCCGATTATTACACAAGGAAATCAAGCCATCTGACGTGGCGATCAATGCCTCCGTTGACTGATGGGTCTCCTATCTAGATCAACGGCTCCCTTGAGGGATGCTTGCTCAGCCTCACCGCTGTTACAGAGACGGGGGAGGGGGTGCAACAGCAGTGACTGTCAAGGTCACTTCGTGGACACAGTGATGGTGCGATGAATCAGACCAACCCAAAGGAGATCAAGCAAGATCTGACCACAAATCGAAAATGTATGCAACGTAGGGAAGACAAACACCCCCCATCCTTTGTACAAATGTTGGTATTTTATGGGTGTAGAACAAAGTGGGGAAATGCTGGAACACACAATTACTGTGGTTCATTAACAGAGATCCATGAGAGATCAGGCGAATGCCCTCGTGGCTTCTTGAAGATCCACTCGAAGGCTTTCGAGGACAGAATGCTCATTGTGAACCCCCCCAAGCGGCAGCAGCGGCAGTAGCAACAGCCAGCTGTCCCTCAGTCCGGGGAAAGCTGTAGATATGTGGAGACTCTGACATTGAATACAGCCCGAAGATGTTTGGATGACACACTGATAACACTGGTCATCTGCTGAACCACAACTTGGAACTAGTTTCGCAGCCAAGCGGAATCAGTACACGGTAAATCAAGTACTGACAAGTGTTGCCATGCACGCAGGGGAAGCGTAGGTTAAAAAAATATACAGCAGACGACCAACAATGTCAGTTGGTGTAGTCGTCTGTCACTTCATGGTGCTCGTGATGGGTTTAATTGAAATGTCAGTAATTAAATGGCTCGCAATAAGATTTGGTCCAGAAGATGAAGTCATGTCGATTGTTTGTTTTTTTCATTCTGTGCCATCATGAAACCTCAGTGATACAATACATCTTACTGGTAAAAGTAATGAATGTCTTTCTAGATGCCAAATTACACAAAATCTCAAAACAGGGACACACACATTTATAAATTACAAGTCACGCTGCCTCGATGGAACTACAGCACTGAGAGGTGGGGTGTTAACAGGGTGGAGAAGAGAGCACTCGCTGTTTTCGACATGATCTGGGACTCGCTCGCTTCAGCTCAGTGCATCGGTTGTTTAGTTATTAACGCAACATAAATTATACCTTATAGGAGTCTTACAAGTTCAAAGCAGCCATCTTGGTATCCACTCTGTTATCATCTCCAGCGTTTAATGAGAGAGTTTCTTCTTCTCTCCCTTGTCCTGGTCAACAGCGTTGCCAGCCACATTCTTTTGTTTCTCTCTTCCCTTTCATTCTCCATCAAGAATAAATACAATTATCTTATAATGGGACCCCCTCCCACCCCCGATAAAAAGCAGCCTTCTGTCATTCTGTTGGTGGTGCCAGAGTGTTGGATGGTGAGAAACTCCAGGTTAAGTACTTTCTTTTATCACTGCTCCTTTTTATATGCAAATCACCCTGCCCGCCCATCTATTTACTGTTGCAGGTATTCAGACGGGGCCTCAGACCATGCCAGCGCAGACTGCAGCCTGCCACCCGACGCCAGCATGGGACTCGAAATAGATTTGATTAGGATTCAGAAATACGCCTTTGATCTCACGTTTGTTAGGCAAATGCGGCCACATGACAATATGCTCGAGGATGGAATGATTCTGCTGGCGTTTACAAAATAATGGACAATCTAATTGTACTGTAACGCGGGGTCTGCACAGTTATTAATTTGTGAAGTGCAGCGAGCCAGAAACTGGGTTCATTTGCATCCGGTTCTGACAGGTTGAGAGAGAGAGGCAACGGTTTGGCTGCAAACAAATATGCTGCTGCCTATGGATAAGCAGCACTCTGTTGCTGTGTGGCACAAACTCCCTCCTTCTGTCAGGATGAACACACACTCACTTTGTCAATGAACACAGAATTGGAGAATGGGGTTTTCAATAATTACATTTACCACTACATGAAAGGATTCTTATCCCAAACAACGTGGCTGTAAAATCACGGCGCTGGAAACGATTCGGTCATTTCTGCTGATAGCAAATCTGGCTTTCAGCTGCCGTCGTCTAAATTGAGTCGTGGACGCTGTCAGGGCTGAAGAAGAGGGCTAAGAAAGCGTAATCATTTCAGCAATCTCAGTACCACTATTACACATATTAAAATATGTCAGTTTTGCCTTTTTCTTTGCTCTTTACAAGGCGCAAATACAAGAAACATGAAGTGTTGTCATGTTTAATGTTGCATCAGCCTTGACATGCATTATCGAAACCATTCGGACTGTGTGTGAATTGAGAATGAACCCATTTCTAAACTGAAAATCACGACGTGAGGTGTAACACAGAAGCCTGCACAGCATTTCTTAGCAGTACATTTTAATTTCATGGATAATCATTTATTGCACCATACTGAGATCTTTAATCTTTCATTAAACTGATGCCAGACATGGTGATTGGACCAAATAGCGCACGCCACCGACTTCATTACACACGATCCTCTGATTAGCTGTACTATTACTTGCGGGGGGCACAGTTGAAGGGCCTGCACAAAGGTTTCAACATGGTTAACTCCATGCTAGCTGGAATTTGCACTGAGAGTCTATTAAAAGAAGTCCTACACAGTAAGATTAGTAGCAGGTGGCCAACTCATGTAATTAAATTGTTGTCATAGCACAATGACAGTCCATTGTTATTTCTCCCCTCTCAGTCAGGGATAAACAAGAGCCTATTTTCACCCACTGGGTGCGGGCTCAGGCCGACTCGGAAAGCTTACTCCCCTTTCCTTTTTTCTTTCGGTCTGTAATTGACAACACTCGATGCTCTCCGGCTTTGGAAAAGGCCATGGATTTCCCTGGATTAGTGTCAGGGCCAAGGCTATTCCAACCGCTGAAACTGGATTAAATCACTCGATTGGTAAGGAGGCTAAAGAGACGATTGCGGTGGACTGCCAAGATATAATGTTCTCGCTCTGCGTCCACGGTGAAAGGTTAACTGTCCTGTCCAGAAGGGCCTCAAACTGCTTGGCCCTGACCAGGTGGGTCAGGGGACGGCAGTCGTAAATCACACACCAACGAACTGGAATCAAACAACGGCATCAGGTCACTTCACACCTCATTTTTCTGTCTGATTTTTCCAGAAGGTAATATATTCAAACCAGACTGAGACCGGCAGAGGGGGAAGCCATTCCCACTCACACGTACAGTACAGCGTACATGCTCGAACGTGCCGATATGCCCGGGCCTCTCGCTGCCGAACCGCTCTCGCTCAGCAGTCACACAACCTTGGCTCGTTTCTTCCACATCAGTTCACAGTGTCACTCGCCCTCTCTTCTTCTCTGTGTATCATTCACTGCATCGCAGCTACGGCTCGGGGCGTTGAACAGCTTGGGTGTAAAAATGGAGCCTGCTTCAAATCTCACTTCATTAGTTCTAGTGCGGTGGGTTATTTAAAGTTCTAATCCTCGATTGCTTAACGGCGCAATTTCCAGCCTGGGAGCCAAATACTTTGTGGCTCGTGGATAAGTGCCCATACTGTACAGTGTGTCAAAAGTACTTTCTACTACTTCACCTGAACTTCAAATGGGAATCGTGTAAACAAAGAGATAAAACTAGCATTGGATATCTATCTTGTGCTGTGGCTTGTCACCAGTTCTAAATGAGGATGAAAAGTCAGGCCAAGGCTGAAGGTTCAAGTAATTACAAGTGTTTGTGGTGCAGCTCCTGAGAAGTTTTAATTATCTACTGCAAGAGAGGCTGTCACTGTATTTTTTTTTGTGACTTCCCGTCTGCCCTTACAATAACACTGTTCATCTGTCGTGAATTAAGGGGAAACACGGTGTCAGACATGCCAGAGAAAACCTGACAGCAGACTCCCACGATGCCTCGGAGAGCCACTTTAACGCACAAAGCTACAGCGAAAGGACGCGATCACATGGCCTTGTTTTGGCAGTTCTTATGCAGCCATTGTCCTGGGGGTGATAAACAGCCTCCATCACAGCCACAGACAACCATAGGCCAAACTAATTACGGGACTGGCAGGTCTTGTATTCATTGTGGGGCCTTGCAAGCACGAATGCCCAGTTTTCTATCTGCTCCTCATTCATGAAATGGCCATTACCACAAAGTCCTCTGTGTGAGGTGAAAGAGGAATGATGTAGTATGATGTTTTCTCTGTTATGGTGGAAACAAGCCACAAATTCCTGCCACGCTAAATGTACCCCGACCCGGGCTTTTTGTTAGCACCAGAGAGAGAGTCCGATATCAGAAAGTCCAACCAGCCAGTCACCATTGACTGTCTACGCCTTACGTAATCAAGGTTCGGTGGAAATCTTCAAAGGGGCTCACTACATTGTCACTGAGATAAGACCTTCTACCATAAAAGGGTCTTTCATTGATATTTAAATGCTATTCCATTCTCTCCATTTGGCCACAATGCCATGGAGATGTGTTTCTTTTTTAATATCATCTCTTTTGTTGCTGCTACTTTTCAGGCGCACCAAAGTCATAAAGCCCATATTCAGAGGATGTAACTGCACTCTTTCTTCCTCATTTCTTGTCAAGCCAGATATACCACAGGAAAGTCACATTTAACTTTATCTTTCATGGTCAATTTTGTTTAACAGTGTAAGCATGCTGAAACGGTTGAAGTGAAAACGTCTGGGGAAATATCAGGAGCTGGGAAGACGTCCAATGATGCAGTGATTTATGGTTTCATTACCACTAGGAAAGATCCCCGCGTGAAAGCTGGGATGTTCCAGATAGGAATAAATATACACCACCTTTTTCTGTGAGTTACTTCATCATGCTATTTCAGAAAACTTCGTTTTCCAAACAAATTAAAAATATTCCAAAGATATGCATGCAAATGATGAAAGTGAAGATGACGTTCAATAGCGAACTGTGTCTGCCAAGCCCAGTTAGCTCGTCAAGGTTCCACTTTATCATACAGTATATCAAAGTCACTGGTCGGTAAAAGGAATATCCCAACTTCGGTGGAGAAAGCCAAAGCTGACAGATTGCATTTTTCGACCCATAAAACATTCATGCTTTGAATCACTTAAGATATCGAAAAACACGAGAGCTGGCTGGGTGCTGGGCAAGAATTTCTAATTTGTTCCTCTGAAAACACATATAACTTAGTTTTGGAAATGAAAGAGGTGAAGAATACATAATGCATTTGAAAAGGGCTGAGCAGACAGATACATATCACAGGTATTCACACTCGGCTATTAGTTTCTTATTGAACTGTGTATGAAAGTGCTTTCTTCACAGGGCCAACAGATACTGATATCGCTCTCACGCAATGACTGGTTATTTGTCTCGACTGTGTCCTGAAGCAACTAAAAGTTTCCAAATGGAAGATCAGGAGCCAATATATGAATATGAAGAGCATATCACTTACGTGAATAAGTCCTTTTAGACATTTAGCAGCACTAGCAGAAAGATACCAAAACATAACAACTCCACTTATCAATATTTTAAAATCAGCAATTAATCAACTGACTATTTTAGGAGTTGAATTACTATAGTATAACTATACCGTCGCTGCGTCTGACAGTGCAGGGGATGTTTGTATCCAGTAGATACTCTGTGAAGCTCTGACAAGGCAGGACATGGACGTCACGCTGTTAGTCACCGCAGGCACTTTGTTGATCTTGACACTGGAGTGCAGGTGGAAAAACCCTGAGAGAACATGACAGACATTCAAAGTGAAGACGTAGCTTTGCACAGACAAGGAGGACCGCAGCCCTGAGTCAGCCGGAGAACATCGCGGATTAATTGACTGGATGCAGCATCTGAGGGTGGGCGGCATGGCGGAGACGCCACATCCACCAGCATCAGTGTCACCGGATCACAGACCTATTTCAACCACGCTGTCGAGGGGCCGATTATATATTGATGATGTTACTGTGAGTAAATGACTTACACCGAATGTCACTGCGCCCAAGTTACCAACAAGCTGACAAAGTTCAGAACTGAACACACAAACACTGAGGTTACCAGACCAGACTCCTGCATTGATTAGAGGTTTGTGTAACTGTTGTGCGAGTTCGTCCATATATCCATTAGGCTACCCAGGCTTAACCAGTGTGAAAACATACTCGATTCATCAGTTAGGCGAAAGAGAAACACTGAAGACAACAAAAAGAAGCAACATTTTATGTTGTTCAGAATTGAAAGTGAGTTTGTGTATCTTCACCCTCTCCATATATTATAGGTGGGGGTAAAAAAAAAGTAACATGACTAATTTACTGACTTCAGAGTAAAATTATGAATGTTACATTACTGTCTTAAACTTCAGTTTCCAGCCCCGAGTCATAACACATGCAACACAGAGTTATGGTACAAGCAATACATGACATGACAACGGTAAATATGTGTAATGCCTCCCAGCTGCAGGTAGAGGACATTGTAATGCAGTGCAGAAGCATGACACTGACTTCTACAGGGTGTGATGCACGTGTTACGCACAGAACAGTGTGATAAACCCGCCTGGCTCCAGCTAATAAAGACGGACACGCGACCAAAGCTATATGCGCGAGCATCACCCACGTCAGTCTCCGACTCCTCGAGGACGGCTTCTTGCAGGCAGTCGTTCTTCCTTCAATATGAGCAAACCCATTGGCACAAGGTTATGTTGGTTTTCCTTTGCCCGATTTAGCCCAAACCGATGGATCCCACAGACCCTGAGGACACATGTAGGCATGCTTCACTGTGACAGCTCCATCTGGACTCACCACACGGACATACTAATGATCGCAGAGCAGGATCCTCTCTCAAGGACTCAACGTTGCTTTATTGAACACGGGCCAGTCTCTACTTAGCAATGTTTTAAATCATTCAATCACTTTTTTTCCCCACTCTTCGATACACAGTTTACCATCTTCGGCATACATCTTTAACATACACGTTTCAGTGTTTGATCTTGTCTCAGTGAGAGGTAATGACGGGATATGTTGTCCACAGCATGCCGGTGTGTGTGTGTGTGTGTGTGTGTGTGTAAGTGTGTGGGTGGTGGCTGTGTGTCTTGATTGAGATATGCGACAGTGGCACTGGTTATGGTGGACCATTAGATGAGTGTCCTTGGGCTCCTGGGCTCCTCACATCATTCTTGACTAGTTGGCTGTCCCTGGGCAGTGTGAGCGGTGTAGGTCTCCGCTTGGTTCCATTATTTATGACGCTGTCACTCTGACAGGTCGCTCCACCTGTGCTATTCAGCCTGCCACACTGAACGTCAGTGGAATGTGCAGCAGAAGATAATGCCTGGTGCTGACAGAAAAACACTGGTTGGCCTCACTTTGCTTTGACTTGCCGAACTGGAGAAACCCGGCGAAAATGCAAACATTGCAGAATCTCTCAAATAAAAAGCGGAATCTGTGTTTCGCAATTCCTACAAATGGAGGGAGGCTCTGACAGAAAGCACCATTCACCTGGCTGCATCCAGAAAAGTGTTTGTGAGATACGACGCAGACCCGAATGGGCCAAGACCAAGAGGAAGACTTGATGAATAGTGATCTGGCAGGTGCAAGGCATTTGTCAGGCACGGGACTGGGTCTGAGCGATCGTCCTGACCTGGCCATCTATCAGTCAGAGTGCGACAAGGTGGGAGCTCTTTTCACAGAGAGACGGCCCTGACCTGAAGGGAGGACGTCACTGTATCCCATACACCTCCAGCCATCAGCAGACATTCACATCTCCACACCACTGGGGAGAGAGGACTGTCCTGCCGAGCCGGAGAATAGGTGTCGCTGCTGGATTCTCGTTTCAGATGTTTCCAGCAGCTGCGGATGAAGGATGCCCTCTCAGCAGAGAGCACATCCGGTATAAAGGATGACGTAGGCAGGTAATTTGACAAGCACAGTGCAAACAAAAGTGACAGTGTAAGTTCAGTTAATATATTCGTGTTATAAATGTCTTGTGCGAAAACAACCTTGTAATGTTGATGCATTCATTCACATGATGAATCGTGCCACCGTCAGCTCAGGGGGCTCAGCGAAATTGCACCTGCACAAGTCAGGACGCAGTCGGCTGCATGCAAATGGAACCAGGAGGATTAATCAATACCGCATTTCTCCAACTAAGCCAAGCGTTAACTACGGCATTATTTCAGGAACGCGGCGTTCGGATGAATATTTGATTGTGCCGAAACAGAGAAAACGCGTTTGACAAGAAAAATCCATCGCAATTTTTTTTTTGTTGATGCAACTGACATTTATGCTGCTCCGAACTAGCTGCCAGACGAGCAAACATACAAGGAAGAATCCCATCAACATGTCGCCTCTCAGCATGAGACGATGAGATGAACAACAAGGAACCTAAGCATGTTCCCAAAACCTGTGATGTCGTCTGCAAGTACAGTACACATTTTTTATCAGTGTGCAAAAATACTGCAAACACTATATTCTATAACAGACTGCATGGCAGAAACTTTATTTAACATGTAAATAGCCACTACAGGAAAATAAAAAACTCGTAGAGACTAATAATCGCATTAAAATAAAGTATAAACTAAATGAAGCACATCACATCCTGCTATTTTCTTCACAAGCTCGCAGCATCGGTTCATGGCAAAATGGGAAAAGTCATGCTTAAATGCCTGTCAGACATTTGTTATTTATGCTGTGATTCATTCATAATGTATGAGGTGATGAAAATGAAAATGTCACACTGAGACACGGGCCTCGGTCAGAAACGGTAACACCGCTCTCAGTGAAACATGCCGTCATTGCAGGAAATATCATTGCGGGTGCGACGCATGTGTGTACACATGTCACAACTTTAATACAAATCTTCATCTTATACATGCAAGTGTTACTTATACGTAGCCATGTATTGATTAATGTTTTCAACTCACAGTGTGTGTCATCACTATTTAACAAGTACACGTCTCCAAGCCAAAATATTAGGACTAATATGAGATGGTAATAAAGCAGTGTGACGTAACCCAGAGGGACTTTTGAATTCATGCCTCCACTGCTCTCAATCACTTAACAGCATTTTTTCTTTTTTTTTTTCTTTTTTTCTTTTTTGCCGTGGGGGGGAAAAAAATTAATTTAGGCAATTAAGTCTGGCTCAAGTGGCTTTATGAGTAGCTGACATGACTGAGTGTTCAAGGCTGAGAGACCTGTCAATTACAACAAACCCACACTTTCTAAAGCTTTAAAATAAATTCCGAATGTCGACGATTCGTTAGCAGCGATGCCACATATTTGCAACCAGACCTTTACGCTTTCTCTTTTGCCATGAGACAAAATCAGAAGTCGTCTCACGATCATCTCCGTAAGTACTGATATACAGCCGCAGTATTTTAAAACACAATGCTCACTGAGACATTTCAGCTCCTATGGAAAGAAACACGCTCTGTAACACTTATGTAACCTGGATTCAGCATTCAGACATATTCTTTTCACAAGTGCGGCGCTGCAGTTCGCTTAATCTGGATTGATGGTACAGCACACTGGGGCTAAATTTAGTCTCCCTAAGAACGTTCCTCTCCTTTGCCGTTGCTCTGGGGCGAAGCTGAGGTTTTTCAGATCCTCCACGGTCACATGCACAGCATGGGAGGCAGCGAAGCTGAAATTCACTCCTATGTCACACTCTGCCACTGCCCCCCCGCTACCCCCCTCACACCACACTCTGTTTCGTTTTCTCTCTCCCTCCCTTTATCTCTCCATGCACTGGGATTTTGTGGATCACTTAATCAGGGGAAGAACCCCCTGAGGAAACAGGGTTCTGTGTTCAGAGGTCCAATTTCCCCAAATCCACTGGCACGAGGATCCGCTCAAATGTGACGTGCAAATCAAATTGGATCATTAACAGTGCAGACTTGTTCATTTTCACCATTTGACACATTCTATTATTGAAAAACTGCCGGAGACAACACATTTCTTCAGCACGGGAATATGTCAAACTGCACGACGTTAGCGGCACTCGGGGGAAATATTCTCCCTCCTTTAATTTGTATCTATGCCTTGCTAAAATATTACAAACATAAAAAATGCTAAGACAACCTTGAGGCGAGCCGTTTTTAGTTTAGCGCGAGTTGGTTTGCAAGATAAAAACAGTTGCAAAAGCCGCCTCATTACAGTGCACATTGTATATCCGGCCTCTGGCCTACATATAAGTGCAAAGGCAGGTCTGTTATTTCAGTGCAGCTAAGGTACGCTGCAGCACTGTCACAGTTACAAACCCTGTAAACACCCAGCCTAAGACCTGACTTAGGCTGGACTTTGTGCTTGTTTGTGTTTCACTGTGTCTAATACCTGAGTGGGTTCAGGTGGGCTCGCCGTCGCCTCTGCCTGCATCACTGACATTTGATTTTTGACACCAGATAAAAACAAGATGTACCGTAATCCCACTCTCTGCCAGCAGAGCTGCTCTTTACCGTCTGCTCAGGTCAGCGACATCATGTCACTGCTGTAGCTTCTCTCTGAGTTTACTCAGGATGTGTCCGACTGTGTATAAGTTCATTTGTGCTCACTGGACTTAGATAAGTTGTCTGCTGGTCTGGTCTCTGCTCTATAATGGTCTATTAATTGACCTGTGAAGTTCTCTACTACCCGGGGAAGGTAAATGGGCTAATGCAACAATGAACGGTGGTGGACAACACTTGCTGTTGCCAAGAGACGGGAGCAGTGGTCTTTATTATTATAAACGGCGAGCGCCTAACCTCGTCCCCTCGTCCTTATAATTTCACTGCAATGAGCTCAAGCTCATTTCTGTTTAAGCGCTGAACACAAAGTGTTGCAAGAAGCAATCTTACTGCTGCTTCCACAACGTATCTGCAAAACCGATTTGAATCTGTCATCTTCACTTTCACCATTTGCATGCATTTGAGGGGAGGTGGTGGCGAAGTGGTTATAGAATCCGGCTTGGGACCAAGAGGCTTTGGACCCGGAGGTCACCGGTTCGACTCCCAGCCCCGCCAAAGACTGGGTGATGCGCCACCATTCCAGACCTGAGCTACCATCAAGCTTGGGAACGTGATATATATATATATATATATATATATATATATATATATATATATATATATATATATATATATATATATATATGCAAAGGATTAAAAAGTAAAACATAATCCTCTGTAGCATCTTGCAAACTCTCTCATCAGCTTCCGACTCTTATTTACATTTACTTTGCATTTCCACATCTTTCCATAATTTACTCACTCTGATGAATAGCAATATGTTTTATGGCTCTGCGAGCGCTAATTAAAAGACATTCGGTGAGGTCAGAAACACAGTTCACCGTTTACCGTTTGCAACAGAGCTGGAAGCTGCTGCTGCTGCTGCTGCAGTGTCAAGTTGTGGTTCCAGTATAAGAAGAAAAAAAAGTGGGTTTCTTGTCTGGAAGGTAACACGTGTGCTGTATGTTGACAGGGGGCAGCGAGCGTCTGTGCTCCTGTTACTTTACCCAAGAGGAATAAAATGTACAGTGCCACAGGTAGCAACACTTTGAGCTGTCATGGTAACGTCGGCAAACCAAAAGCTTCAGCATATGATCCCATCTCAGCTCTAGTCCCATCAAACATGTCATAGTCCTAAGGCAAGTATTGAAAAAAAAAAACATCTCAGAAAAAATGTGGATAAAGTACCAACCAACCTTGTAAAGTCTATTTTCTACTTGTGAATATCTGTGCTACTGCTTATTCATACAATAATCCAATCAGCATCAGCACCATTGACCTTTCAATAGCAACAAAGACAAACCCCCCAAAACCGTGACGTAAATAAAGCTGTCTGTCTGCATTGGACCCCAGGGAGAATGTGACACTATATATAAATAACTATAATACGATACGATCAATAAATCCATAGTAATTGTTTTTCATTTCAACAAATGAAAAGGAAGGACGGCCCTATATTATATTATTATTATTATTATTATTATTATTATTATTAGTAATAGTAGTATTAGTATTAGTATTAGTATTCGTATTAGTATTAGTATTAGTATTAGTATTAGTATTAGTATTAGTATTGGTATTCGTATTGGTATTCGTATTGGTATTAGTATTGTTATTCTCTCTCCTCAGTAAGGTTTGACAGACTGAGGGTATAATGTATCCCAAGGGCACTTAAAAGCCCTAACATATGAATTCCTGAAACAATCAGGATGAGTTTAAACCAGACATTCAGTATGTACACAGCATCATGTTTTTTTTGTGGGGGGGGGGGTAAAATCCTTTAATTATGCCCAATTTCAAATTATATTTTGCAGCCAATTAGGGTCACTTACCACTCTTGAATGCAAATTCGAAACAAATTCTCATTACCCGGTTTAAAGATAATTTCTAGAGGGTCATGGAGCCAAAGCCGCGGATCTTACAGTGAATGTATAAATACCGGTTAAGGGGGCTAATCGTCGATGAATTAATGCATAGCTGACCTGACTGCTGCTGCTAAAATCAACAAACCACCCCCCACACATGCTCTTAGCCTATCAAACACCCCCCTGCTGTTACATCTCGCCATGCTTTTGGGCCAGATGGATCAAATGAGCTGAATTTGGCTGTATGACGCTGCATCCCAGAGGCTGCTAGTCAAGGTTATTGATCAACACTCACCTCCATAATTGCATCGCCGTCTATTTAATTTCCCGTTAAGCTCCTCATTAATTACCCCGGTTTTTCATCTGGGCAAAGCTATTAATCTCTTAGTCTCTGATCTGTTGAATTTGCCTCGTGGACAAGTCCTGACACTTTCTACCGTTGTCTGCAGGCGCTGCTCCACTGACTCGCCGTGTTTACGTCGATAGGCCGGAGAAAGAGAAATGTGCACAAGCAGAAGGTAAAAGAAATTACAAACTAAGAAGAGTTGTGATGAAGACATGTTTGCTCTGACTGTGAGCTGGCAGCTCCTGAAGAGAAGCACAGGACTGTGATGTTTGTATAAAACCGAGATCTCCGTTGAGATGTTTCACACTCCAATGAGAGAGAAAGCAAAAATTAGTCTGGTCCCTGTCCAACCTTTCTCATGCCAAATCTGAGAGCATCTACACATCATTTTGAAAACTAATCTTGAGTGTCTTATCCACCGCGAAAAAAAAATACTGACTTTCAAACTTGATCTCCCCAGCAATCAATCTTCCCCTGGCAGGCAAAGTCTGTGGAAAACGCCGAGCCGTGGCTATGAAGAAAATAACATCTCAATTTTTCTCTTCAACTCTTTGTGGCAGACGACATATGTTAGCCTTGGCACTGGGTGGAACCATTATGAATAGGTGACATGGGTGTTCCTGCGGAAGGAAATGATTCATCTCAGCGAACTCAGACACAGGTAGGTGAGAAGAGAGATCTGCGGAGGTTGCCGCCGCCGTGGAGGTTCGAAAAGGAGTGACTGAACTTGCGTGTATGCACATGGGCGTCTCATCTTGGTTTTATGAGGAAATTATAATAATACCTCTCCGTGTTAAGCATCTCTCAGTCCTGACTCATGATATTTCACGGTACCAGAAAATCAACCCGTTTGATGAAAATGTCACGCCGACCCGGGATCACAGGGCGTCTCTGATTGGTCGCGCGGTGTCTGGAGTCGGCGGGAGGCATGTCTTCAGAGGCAGACGCCAGAATACTTAAAAGAGGTTACTTGAAGAGCAACTTCTGTGTCGCGTTCCAGCACATTCCTTACAACTCTAATGACCATGACTTTGATCGTCGGCCCACAGCGGGAGCTACAGCGCGCGGATATTGGGAAGTACACCAGCACCGGAGGGGTGTTTGTGATAATGAAATAGCACCGGGCCATGGCAAACGAGTGATAAATCGCAAATCTGAGGAAATATGTCGGCCCCTTGTCATTTTAAATAATAGATAGAGGAACCAAAAGAATAAAATTAGCTGGTTTAATCCGGTTCGTTGTTATATTGGAATTGCACTGTTGATTTTGCCTTGGGACTGGAGGAAATGTCTTTGCATAGGGATTATACTTTTATACATCTCCCGCCCTGTATTTTCAATTTATTCATATCTCAGTCTCAACGTTGGTTGGGCTGATGTCACTTTTATCTGAAATAATACTCGTATATTCTTAAAATTACACATTTTTTGATGAAATCGTCACCACAATAAGCACAAAGTGCTTAGACGTCCAACCTGCTGGTGGACGTCTAAGTGTGTAAGCCTGAATTGTCCTGTTGTTTCCCTTTGATGATTGACCAAATGTCTGGAGAAAGAGCAAAGAGAATTCCCTTCCAGTATATCCATCTCAAAGCAGTGACAAAAATCAATGGGCGAGATGCTTATCGGGGACATGTTAATAATTCATTGCGCGCCAATGGCAGGTGTATAATTGATCAAGGGGCGATAAGTTGTGGTGATAAATATTTCAGGGACGGCTGAGACAGAAGGAGAAGGAGCTCTCGCTTGTCAGCGGACCCCAGCCAAGCGATCTCAACGGGAGACGGGTTTTATCGAGTCTCCCCAGTTGTGCAGCCATTTTCTCCGAATACCTGTGTGTTGTGCTGCTGCTGCTGCTACTACACGGAGATTGTGGGGCCAGTTCCCACGGTGAGGATCAAGTGCTGGAACAGGCTAAATAAAAGGCTGCGGGCTGTTAAGGTGGATGGGATAAACTCTAACATCCCATAGTGCGGACCCTCAGAAATGGCTGGCTTTCTTTAAGTGGACAGAGATATAGCAGTCCCTTGTGATAGTTGTATGGATCATGGCTCGCCCGCACTCACTGAAGGTATTTTCCGATCTGTGCAGGGTATTCACTACATGCACCATCAGTCATGGAGATACTAACTTTGTGGATCCCTTTCTAAAGGTGCACTAGGCGAGCAATGACCCCTAGGGGGCAGATGTAGTATGTTTTTTCCTTCTCATGTCTTGCTGTGTTGCCACTTTCCCTCTGCATGCATAATTTCACCAACAATGTAGGCCTGACTTTAATAAGGATAATATGGTCAGGAGTTTGAGTCCCGGAGTCCGACTGTTAAACTCTGCAGCGAGGTCAGAGGTCAAACCACTGGTGGAGAGCAAAACAAGATTATTAGTCTAAGGGGCCTCATTTGTGTCAAGACAAAAAGTTGCCGTAAAAGATATAAAAATACATAGCATACGTAGCACAACAGCATAAACAGGGAAATGAGTTGAAACAACAGACGCTTTTCTCACGTCACGTTATATATATCACACGATAAATGCTCTTTGCAATGTGATGATGGCCTGATGAGACTCGTTTATTTGTTTCCACTGTTCTCTAATTGCTGACAACAAGGAACACGACACGTCCCATTATAGGTGATTAACAGCCATTAGACTGCGAACTGCTCCGTGAATGCAGGAGACAATTGGAAAAAAGAGGGAAAATAATCTTCGCAGCACCTGTGAAAACCTGTTTGTTTGTTTTTTTTACGAGGGCGCGTGTAAATATTTACTCTATCGAATTAAATTTAATTTCTCTATCCACACCCTGTGTTCATCAGCTGAGGAAGGAGTCGCATGTTCATCAAAGCACATCATGAGAATGTTCATTCATAAAGTTGTCGGTGAAATTTCCATCTTGATTAGTTCACACAACACTAAAACGGGGGGAAATAGCAACACTGTAATTTACTATGGGAAGAAAATAAAAGGGATATCATACTGAGGGCATCACATGCGTTTACTGCTACAGGAAGGGAAACTTGCTAATCAGTTTTATATCTGCAGAATAATTTCTAAATTTTTACAGAAATGAAATAAATATTAATGTGCCATGAGGTTATGTGCTTGGAAGTAAAAGAATCTGTTTTATAAGGTGGGAGGAATCAAATATTTGACACGCAGTCCACTGCTGGGTGACAAACCAATCCCTCCTTGTTACTGAACAATAACAGAACAAACAGTCAGATAACCAGCGACTGAACCTGAATGTCTTCTTATGTTTGTTCTCTACTGAGAATACATTCATGACGCTCCGCTTTCTTTAGCGTGAATTCTCAGCGGGGGGGCGAGACAACGAAAGAAACAAACAAAACAAAACAAAAAAAACAGCGAGGGGATTGGTTTTCAGTCAGAGACAAACAGAACTGCGGGGGTAGGGGGGGGTTGTTTTATTTAGTTAATGCATTCTGTAATTAAGCAGAGGATGAGGAAACATCCTGTTTTTCAAAAGCATAATATACCTCCTTTGGACAGGCTCTGTAAATGGATGCTGCGTTTCCTGCTGAGTTTTCTTTTCTTTTTTTTCTTTTTTTTTTACAGAACCGTCTCATTAGAAAAGTCAAGGTCACTCACATGTCATAAAATTCAATACAGCTTTAAATACTGAGACCACTTTTTCCCCAGACGTCCCATGTTTACACTGACATGCTCTTTGGCCATATACAATATATACACATTTGGGCATATCTATCTATCTATCTATCTATCTATCTATCTATCTATCTATCTATCTATCTATCTATCTATCTATCTATCTATCTATCTATCTATCTATCCATCCATCCATCCATCCATCCATCCATCCATCCATCCATCCATCCATCCATCTATAATCTCCCATCCTGCCATCCTGACCTTCCGGGTTGAACGACGAGGCCAAGAATAGTCGGCCGTCTGCGACTCTCTGCCCACGTCGACCCCCTGCTGTGTGAGAAAGGATTAGGACCCTAATATGAATCCTTCGCTCTCACTTGCGTCGATTCAACTCGATTACGGGGCCCTAACTGGGCAAAAAGATTTTTATGTTGTCGTATAACCGAGAGATCATAACTCAGCAGGAAGACACAGCTGGAGATTGTGAAGTACCTGACCTTACCTGATGTCTATTGACGGAGTTCCCTTTTTAAGATTGAATTATGGCTTTGCCATTTGTGCCTTGGATCCCATTTTCTCCAGCCACGGGCCATATGTTGATGAATGATTTTAATTAAATATTTCCAGGTTTTTAAACTTTTTGAAGACTTTAAATGACTCCAGCTATCCAGCTACAGGCAGACTGATATATTTTTTTACTGCTGGTGGGCCATTTGAACCTTTGGTATTGTTCTGGGCAGGAAAATCAATATGCACCTAATGAGGGCACGTAAGAGGAAGATACTGCAATTATCAGTGAGGGGATATTATTAGTTTCATCGTAGTTAACCTCTTGGCTCTCAGCAGGAAAGATTCAAGCATCTTATTGAATATTGCCAGACTGCAGCATGGAGATGCAACAGAAAAGCCCATTTGACTCATCACAAAAGGCCCATATCTCATTTTCTCTCTATCTGGCTCAGATGCTGTAATTAAAATTCGAGAGCACAGCACATTATTCCACATATTATGCTGGAACACAAGTAAACCTGAATATTCTAATCACAGTTTGGAACACACAATAGCCAGTGCTTTTCTTTCTTTCTTTTTAAACATAAATTTACATGAAACTGAATGTTTTGGGGGAAAAAAACAAAAAAGAACAATGGAAGTTAAAAACCAAGCATTTGACCCTTCCTGGCATACAGCAAGCGTAAATATAATTAATTTAGTACGTTAACCTGCAGTTATATATATATATATATACCTGCAGTGCATCTCTGACCGTACACGAGACAAATCTACAATAAATCAAAAAGCACTGAAAGAGGCTAAAACGCGACGCAAATGCAACAGATAAGTCAAAAATAGCGTGACCTTGAGAGCGAACGTCAATGTAGCGCAATAATAAAATAAATGCTTTCGAGCCGACTGGAAACGGAGCCCGGGTTGTCAATAAACCTTGCTCTCATCTTCTCACTGCAGATGGTCTCCTAAATACATAAATGGTCACCTATTTAGTGTGCGCTCATAAACCTCTCTGTCTCTGACGCTCTCCTCGCACATGATATCCAAGCAGACAATATCTCTGGCTGCCTCTGTATCCCGTTGGCCGGTGAGGCCTGATAACTCTCTCCGGTTTCCATGGGGCGTCTCAGATTTTTCTGGGATCGGCCGTGATTGGATCAAGAGGTGGAGAATACGATCAAGAGTCTCTCTTTACCAATAATGCCTCGCCATGAAATAAAAGAAGCCCAGGTAAGACCTCGAGCCAGTGATAAACCTTGGACATCGCTTACCAGGTAATTAATCTCGCAGAGGGGTGGTTAAGTTTCATATCGCCGCTTAAGTTCAAAAGGGAGAATCCTCCAAAAATGACTGACTCCAGCATTTTCTGGATTCGCTGTCTGTCTTTGTGAAATAAAGTAGCTGAGTCCGGTGCAGTAAAGAAAGCCAACTGACAAGGTTCGGAGAGGAAAATGGGGAATAAGTTGTTTTGCTGACCCAGAGGCTTCGACAGTTTTTCAGCAAGTTTCAGGGTTTCTCCTCTCAATGCTCCCCCTCACTAAACATCACGCCGGCAACAAAGCTGCGCCCTGCTCCAGATGTTTTCGCAGTTTCCTTTCATTCATTATTCACGGAGGTTATAAAAGTGTAAAATGGCTTCTCCTTTCCAATAACATCCAATATCACCCCACCACTTTTCACACACACACACCAGCACTTGTTCTTTCACCTGTCTCTGACCTGGGTTCAACCGTCTCATCTGAAATAGCTGCGGCACCACGTGCACCGTTTCTATGTGGCATTTCACTGGGGGGTTGTTCTGCTGCCATTAGCGTCTTCACACCCCCTCTCAATGTCACGGTACGCTTCATCCAACGCCCAGACAAACCACAGTGTCCCGGCGAGAAGTCCCTCTCTTTATCTTTACCACGATGCAACCCTGAACCATGGTGCACCGCCCAACTACAGAGCACCTGACGATTTATTGTTGTGCCAACATGGCGAAATACCCAACAACGTACTTCCTCTGCTCGAGAGGTCAACACCCCTCTGTGATTATTTACCTCACATATCTAACTGTTAGGTCATCTAATTAAAAATAATTAGGGTTTTATTTTTTGTTTCTTAACACATCAAGTCATCAACCTCACCGAGTATTTCGGTTCCCTTTTATTTCGTGCATGAAAATTTTTCTAGCGGGTGATAAAATCACGACTCAGTTTGAACTTTAACAATAGGTTCTGCTGAGAGCAGCCTCAGTGTTGTGCTGTGTGTTCACATAAAGAGCATTACCTCAGCACTGCAGATTGCCTCATTCATGTTACCTGGTTCCCTTTTTGCCCTTTGTATTAATTTCAAACCTCGCCAAGAGCCAATTTTGCCTTTCGCTTCAACAGCATACCATCATCCTTCTCCATCAACTCTCCTCCAACCGCAGGATAAGACTCCACCTCGCGGTGATACGAGTCAGACGATGTCAGTTTTTTTGTCTGAGGAGTACGAGCAGCAGTAAAACAAACAAACAAAAAAAAGAAATAGTTTTTGATAGACGACTGAAGGTGACGAAAAGAGAAGGAGCTTATACTGGTGTTGCAGATAATGCACAGCAGACCCCTCGTTCCAGGTAACACAATACACAATTGGAACTTATTTCCAAAGAGAGGAATCCATCCATCTCACACCATCAATTATTCATTGGGCTTGTTCTCTCCCCACCGTGGCTACAAGACAAAAAGCCTTTTCTTGGAATTGCGGCTGAAACAGGAGAAAAGCTCTTCCCCCCTCAGCCTGACAGCTTCCAACAAAACACATGTAGAGGTCTCTTAGTAACAAACTCAATGTAGTACACAGACATGAGTGGCGCTGAGATTTTGACAGAAGATATGATCAACACATAAAGAAAATAATAATTAAAAAATACAAACGACCTTACAGAGCGCCTTTCATAACAACCAAGTTCAAAATAGCTTCTATCTCTGCATCAGCGACAGAACGCAGAGAGCTTAAACTGTAAAGCCTGTTCAGATCTCTCGGAGCAGATGAGTAGATATGACCCACAGTGGGTGGAAAATGGGACGGATAATATTCATGAGTGATAATGACTCTTCGTCCTTATCGTGTGAAGTCGGGAAAGAGCAGATTTCTGTTATTGTATGCATTGCGTCAATCAACCCTTAATAATAATGCACTGCACCGACAATGTACCAACTGTCAGATATATCCAATATGCAAATATTCAACGTAATTGTACTTGGCTCTCCACTGTCAAATGCGACTGGTCATTATGGAGACATGACTGAGCCTCTCGTCGGGCTCATCTCTTTGTTGCTGTAGACATAATTAACACAGCCTTGCTGTGTTAATCCTTAATTATTTTCCAGTGACCTAGACGATACTCGTTTATTGTTGTTATGAGAGAGATGTTAAGACCAATCTGGAGATCAGGAATTTGCGGATAATTAGCCTGGGCAAGAAATAAAGTTAATTTCTAATTTAATTGTGATTCAGGCAGAAAGGAATTGATCCTTAATGGCTTATTTCATACCGGGCAACTTTACAACCCATTTTCATCCCTGTGTACTGGCGCTTTGTCAAATCCGATGATGCACCCGAGGTACCCTTTGGAATCTGTTTAGTGATGCACAGTCTGTTTTAGCTGACTATAGTGCTAACATTAGATGCCTGGAGCCACTGGAAGACTCAAACTTCCATCATCAGCATTACAGTCATTCATCATCATCCATCACCCAAACCTTCACAATCTCACCTCTCACCTAGCACACTGGGCACACTACGTGCTGCCTTGTCAATTATCGGTTCTTCAAAATCTCTGTTTTCGTTGCCATAACGGTCCGTCTGTACACGCTGGCTTTATCAAGTTTCCATGGAGGCCTACCAGAGCAGGGCCAGAATGGCAAAAACAGGGAGACAAAGCAAAACGCTCCTCTGTCTCGATGTGAGGATCCTAGCAACAGAAGGATTTGCTGTCATCTTATCTAAGTTTCTCTGAGGACGGGGAGATCTTAATTCTGCCCTTGCATTAGCCGAGGAACATTAATCCAGATGGATTCACATGCAGTGCCCATCACTTGTGGTTTATCCTTTGTGTGATAATAAATCTACCCCCCCAACACACACACACACACACACACACACACACACACACACACACACTTCACTCTTAATGAGACATATAGAGAAATATAAAAATTCTTGTGTTTCATGTGGCTTGGAATCTAATCTCACTTTATTACTATGCATGTCATGTATGCATTTGCTTGGGGAAGTTCCCCACAGTGGGAATAAAAGGGTTATATATTCCACTGACCAGAGATGGAGCTGGTACCGTCATGCTCTAAGTAAATAGGTGGTGCAGAGCAACAATATATTTTTTTTTTGTGTAGGGCTGCTCTACACTACATTAAATTACATTTACAAAAATGACCGATGCACATTTGTTCTAATCAAAATTGGCCTTTTTCTTCAGACGTATAGGTGCATTCAGCTCCATTTGGCACATTACCACCACCTACAGCATAACAGCAAATAGGGTCTGGCTCCTACTAACTTTCTTCTATTCATGCTCAGTGGGTTGGTCGCTCGATCACAGAAATCACTGTGACTAGCTGACCCTGTCGATGATTTGTTCTTGCAGGCGCTGCCGTTTCTTCACTTAGATTTCACCAATTTCACTCTGGAGGAAGCCACGACCAAGTCAGTGTGAGAAAGGGCGCAATGTGTGGTGTGGGATTGCGAGGAATATGTCAGGCGCACGGGTCTCACGTTCAATGCTCAAAGTCCAATTTCTGACTTTAGTCTGGGTGTAAGTCTCTCCAATCAGGTCATATCAACATAGTTGTTGGATCTTCCCTTTCTGTCAAGCCCCCCACTCACTTTAATTACTGACCTCCACAGGCTCCTCCAAGCAGAGTTTCTCTCCAAATCCATGTGATCCAAACGTGTGATTAATGCTCGATTTTCATCCTGGGCACAGCTCGTCATCCAAATACTCACAAAGCCATTAATACCTCTCAAAATACAGAGTGGTAAAGCCGCTTTAAGCAGCATTTTATAATACCTGCTACAACTATCCGTGCACTTCATATTCATTAGCATGGAAGGGATGCTATGAAGCAAAGTGATTCATTAAGCCACATCTAAGGTAATGGACCCTAAATCCTTACAGACATTTACATTGCATCGGTGAAACTGTACGAGTACATTTAAGGGAATAAAGAACAACAGAGCAAAAGTGAGTAGAAGCGCTAACGTATTTAAATCTGGTAGAAATTGGACTTTAAGATGCACCAACGCCCGGTTTTGGAACGTCCGCTTCCACAGCCATGTTTGACAGGGAGAAAGAAGTAGTGCGGAGATGCTGTTTGTTAGTGTTGAGCTGCAGCTCTGGAGGATCTGTGATTGCAGTCCTCATCTTACACTGGGGTGGGGTGGGAGGGGGGGCTGCATATCCACTGGTAGAAGCACAGCACGGCCTTCAGAACACTTCAACTAATCACCCATCTGTGGCCATTGTCTACCAGAACCATATGTGACTGTGATGTCTGTTTATTATAATGAGGATGGAGATAAGTAGCATTTGATTACTTCCTCACAAACTGCACAGTGTGAAGTGTGCGCCACTCTTAGCTTGACAATATCCAGAAACTGAAATTATGAATTTTGAATGGCAGGAATTCACGACAGCTGTCTTTGTACCATCGCGTATGTAGGCGAAGAAAGAAGAAGAAATCACTTTTTCACTATCTGGTTGTGCTTCAGAAGTGATTAAATCACTTGATAGCATCATTCTCCTGCTGCCACCCCCCCCCCCCAACCTGAGACCTACCCCAGGGGAATCCACAACCATAATGGTTTTCCAGAAATATTATCGACCTGGCCTGATGCTGAAGGTGGCTACTAGTGTAATGATGTCCTTGCCTTGTGTGTAGATGGGGCACGGCATGAAAACAAGAAAGTACTGCATTTGAAAATAGCTTATCGTATTGTGTTCTGCAGAGTATTCAGACATGTCTGTTCCGAGGTAAACAACTAGATATACTTTTCTCTACAGATCCTTTGGAGGCAAATCCTCCGTAGCATTTGCTTCCTGCGCCATAATAAAACATTAATGAAAGAGACCAGTGTCATGTTTGTAGTAACAAAATGTTTGAAGGTCACACATATCAATTACATAAGACTACAATTTATTTTAAGTAATGAGCAAAAAAAAAACATGAGCAAATGTAAAGAGTGCAGTCAATCAAAAGGACGTCACTTTTTTTTGACAACTCCTATGAAAAATATTACCACTAGTTTTCCAGCGTTTGTCTCTGGATCGCATTACTTTGAGTGGTTGGCTCTGAATTTATTAGCAAGACTCCATCATGTTATATTTCTTGTATAAGTGGAAGTGATTACTGAAGTGATTTGTGCTCCGTGTAGTGCCCTGTGACATAAAGAGGTCTGTGCCCTGCTACTGGGACCCAGAGACGCAATTACACCAAAATGAATCAAAAAAGTCACGGTACTTACTAAATCTCAGACCTCCACCGCAATCACGGTCTCACCCTCATGTCCAAAGAAATGTAATGTACACTTTTCCCATTTACTCTGTGTAGTCATGAAGAATTATGAAGCCGGCTATATACAAGGGCTTGTGACTGAACTGCGTTTTATTATATCACTGAAAACCCAGATGATGACTGATCTCTGACGAAATAAATCAATGTTCTTCTTAGCCTGATTTTAAAGATGCTGTCATTGTCAGTGTCGAATAGAAGATGTCCATTTAGAACATCCATTTAGTGCTATTGCTGTCTCCCATGCTATTATTGGGAGATGCTCAACAGTCTTCGCACACAAGTCACAGAAAAACTGGGGAGAGGGTTTTTTTTTTTTTACAAAAATGCAAAATACTTATCTGAAATCACAGCGAGCACAAACCTCCCTGAATCCTGAATGTCATTGTTCTTCAGTGAAAATGGACATTGACTTGTTTTCATGGAACAATAAGCTGTGGGTCTATTCACTGGCAACAAAGGTGGAATGATGGCAGATTAGTCTTTGTTAAGGTCCAGCACAGTGTGAAATTAAGTGTTGTTGCATGCGCCGTCATCTGTTAGTGTCTCTGTCCGCTAACCTGCATTCGCTTATCGGGGCCTCGTAAACATTCTCATTTCTCGACAGATGCATAAATAATACCGCCGCATGAATATTCAAGAAGGAATGAATGAAATCGCAAACCTGAAATTACTCTGCGTAATATATTACACATTTTTAAAAAACATGACCAGCTGATGTATTTCGACCAAATTATAAATAGAACAGAGTTCAAATGACTAAACTAGTTTTATATTAACATGAAAAAAGGTAGTGTTTTGCATGTTTGCTTTGTTGTAGCACTGTGCACAGAGGGTTGATTTGTTCAGCCGTTGAATACATTGGCAGTGGACCTTGCTGTCATAGTCAAACGGGTCACTGCTGCATTAGTCCGGCCCTGTCGGACCGCCAAAATATATCTATTGAGTTGGTAGTATTCTCGGCAGGCAGGCAGATCTTGGCCAAACACCCGTAGATTCTACTTAAGCTGTGCATGTACCCGGGACAAGCTCACATTTCTCAGCTGGCAGGCACAACTCTGCATGGCTCCAGCCATTTTCTTCCTCCACTGTGTAATATCAATACTATAACATCATTTTTTTAACATTAGATTTGATCCCATCTTATAGGAATCTCCCCTCAGCCAATCACAACAGTAGAATATATTTTTAAATGCTTAGAAATAACCTGGGATTTAGATTCAGATATTTTGTTTTGGATGTAATATATTTCGCAGTCAACAACAAACAGTAACGGGACGAATGCGTGTTTTATTCTGACTTGTGAGCCGTGATCAATTTAAAAAAAAAAGAATACATAAAAGACAGTTTCTTTTAAGAAGAGTGAGCTGGATCAGAGAGGCTCTGCAAATCTATTGGAGACTAAAGCAATAGACTGTGTCCACGCAAGCGCCGCACATCACATCCTTTTTTTAATGCAGGGACCTCGTACACTCTCCCGCAGCGGTGAAGAGGGATGGAGAAGTGGTTTGTGGGTGCACATTGAGGTCTCTGCAGCTCAGCCGGTGATGCGTCTTGGCTCCTGCCATAAACATTATACCCGAATAAAAGGGGCTTAGCGTGAACAGAAAAGAAGGTGCACAATGAACTGCACAGTGGCGCCAGAGCAGAACCAAGAAACTGAGACGTCTTTCAAAAGACACCACTTCATTACCCAAAAGGTACGAGTGGGTTTTCGTCATTTCAGGTCGGTCCGTAAGGGACACTTCTAGTCCATTAGAACGTCGGTTGAGATGGCAACAGCACAGTGATTAAAACCTTGAGTCTGAAGCCACTGAGAAGCTTCTCAAAGCAGCACCACTCATTATTATAAAAATAATCTAACAGATTGAATCACTGCATTAGTCTCCGCTCAGTGACCCTGTCGTTAGGCTGAGTCACCTCGGTGTAATCTGTCCGCCGGAGCTCACCTTGTTTCCCTATTCCCCCTGTTTGAATGATAGACTGTGATGTAACTATGACAACTGGAGATGTTTTCTGTTTGATAAGTTCAACTGTTACTAAGTCATAAATATTGAAGAAATGAAGTACAGCTGAAGTATAATTTCAGAAGGCTTTAGGTCATGGTTTCCTATTGTTTCGCAGAAAAACACTTAGAGATGCTATTTTGCATGAAAATACAAAGTGATATTATTATAAATTATGTTAATAGTTATAATTATGTTAATATAAGTGACTGGCCCTTTATAAATCAGCATTGCTTTACAATTGTTTTGGGTAATTAAAAGAAAAAAAAACATTGTGGTGAAAGATTTATAGAGCCGAGTGTTGATTGTCTGTGGAATCAACAATAATTTTAATATAATGTGAGAATTAAAAAAAATTCTCAGTTTCGCTGACTGATGTTAGCTAATGCATTTTAAATGCTCTATATGGGTTTACCCTCTGTGACACACATTACCCATTCTAAAGAGACATTTCCTCTGCACAAAATGGTAGAGAGGAGAATTAAAGAAATCCCCCGTTTAAAAATCTGTCAGCGTGTGCAATTTGTGCCCGATGCATTTGTCTGATCAAACACCATTACAAACATGGTGATTTTTCTCTGAGCAGCAGAAGCTATGAAAGGTCCTTAAACCCAATTTCTTGTTCGTCGCGGTCTCTGAGGGCCCAGAGAATGGAGCGCAAACCTTTCACAAACCGGCACTTTAAGAATTATTTAGGGTCAGTGTTCTTAGTAAACAATTTTCTACCCGAGTATTAGTTTCTAACACCTCGGCTGTGAACCTGGTGCTGGTTTGTTTTGGTTTGTATTTGACGACGGCTTCTTCCGGGGCCGCTGGACGAGGGTCATACCCCGCCTCGCCCCTCATCCAGCAGCGGCTGGCGTCTACCATCGGTCGACTCCAACTCGATCAAGTCGCGGGTAAAGTAAAAATCTGCTGCACCGAGCAGCGACAGAAGAATCAGAGCTGCGGTGAACTGCCGGGATCCCTCAGGGGGGGAGAAAACGGAGAAAGAGAAAAACACACTGAAACAAGTTTTGCAAACAAAACTGGGGGTTTCTGTGGATATGGAATGAGGCAATCCACACTGAAATAATACATCAAATTGAAAATACTATAGAAACAACAAGTACACACACTACTACTACACATAAAACTTTGAGTACGTGAGCTACATATTGTACACCTCACTATACAATCTTGACAAGTGGCAGCGCCCATAAAACAAACATGCATCAAAATGTCAATCTACCTTTTGTTTCATGTCGGAAGCTGATATGTTTTATTTCTGGCGCAGCGTTCCCAGCCACCTCATAGGCCACGCACAATTCCTGCATGGTGTGAATAGTACTGTTTGTCACAGAATTACTAACGCGTGAGAATAAAGAGCATTACCTGCTGGGCACGGCCGCAGACACCCCAGTCCAGCGTTTTAATGAACTCGCCCACGTGATGCACAGGAGCAGCGAATTCAACAGTTAAGCCGAACAGCGCTCGCCGTTTCTAAAAAGCGAGGTCAAAAGGAAAAAAAATCGTGCTTATATAACTTCGAGAGAGGTCAACTAGTTGTGAGTGTCCGTAGTTAGAAAACAAAAAGTCGACTTCATGACCAATTACAATTTTTTTTTAAAAGCCCTGTTTTATTGTGTTTTTTATATGAACGCGCCGACTGGCTTCTGTTGTCACACACTAATCTTTATTTTTTATTGCTGTTATTGTCATCGTTCCTGCTGCTAACTTCCCTCATGCTGTTATAAGGATCGACTGTTGTTGCCGTTTGTTTAGATCGTGTCATTTCATGAACGCCCTGTGGTTTTCTGCCGTTCGGCGTGACTCCGTGATCTAAATGAATGAAACGAAGATGATGACCCAGCAACAATCATTTAAAAGAACAAACGTTTCGACTGTCGTTTCAAATCCGTGAACGCACCTCCAACTACACAACAACTCCTCTTTGCCCCTTTTGTCGATCCCAGCTGTCTAACATTTCAACTTTGTTCGCGCCCAGCTGACATCTCAGTGGACAGCCACGCTGGCACCAGCTGTTGCTGGCAGATTAACTTCAAAAGGTCTTATACGTCTTTAAGGATCCATTTTGCTTGTGAGGAGCAAAACAAAAACAAAGTGCTTATCCCACTGCATCACCAGCCAGCTCCCACCCGCAGCACGCAGGCCATGGAATGAATTCTTATCGGTGGCGGTGCAGTCTGGCCTCGACGCAGCGCCGACGCTGTGTCGAGATGAAAGATGTGTTTTGATGAGGGCTGTATGAGAATTTAATGAGGCAGGATGGGAGTGAGCCTGAAGCCATGGACGCCTATTGATGTGAGATGTTTTAAAGGGGATTCCACCTCCTTTGCCTTTATGAGTTGGGTACCTTTTTTTATGAGCATTCTGCCACAGTCCCTGTGAACGTACTGCACATGGTATTTTATGGCATTTTATTCCTCTGTTTCCAAAGGATCTGCCGCTAACCCTGATCCGAACTGCTCAAACTGCCGTCCTTTCCCCTGAGAGACCATGCGACCGATAACAACGAACCCCCCCCAACAAAAAAAAAATCTGTGTCAGATAAAACCATTGCACCTTAGCAAGGTTCTCCGATTCATCTTTGGCTGAAAAGCAAACAGCATCCATACAATACACGTACAGTAAAAGGAAAATCTGCTTCTCCCGCTACCCTTTGATATTGGATATCGGCGTTAAGTTCCTTACCGTATTTATTAGTTGATTCATAAGACCCTTGATGGTCTCAGTTCGCATTTGAAAGGGGGCGGGGGGGCTCCTGGATGTTTGAACTCACTAATGTCTTTTCCTAATGTGCTCGCCGTTTACTTCCTCGCAGTCGTCTCGCCATAACGTCTTAATGTTCCTATCTGTACACAGGCATCCTCTCCAGCGCCAAAGTAACAGGTCTCCAAGAGGTCAATTAACAGTAATGAGGAAATAATGTGGTTTACTCCAAACCCTAATTCGATTTTTTTTAGCCAATGGGCTCTCACATGTCCCAAGTAAGAGGCTACACTGTGCATACCAGTTACTGTGTGTTTCATTTCATTTCCCTTCACTGGGAGTTAAAGGTTCTCGGTGTAACTAACCCAACAGTTTAGGCTTCTGAGTCTATATCATCCTATTCCAGTTTCTGGGAATGTTCCTAAATCCTTTTAGTCTATGGTTTCGTTAACATCCAATTACTCGCCACCTGCTGATCTTTCCTTTGCCACTAGACATAACCAGGCAGATATTATATACAGGAGAAATATACACAGGATACGGCAGAAATGTGTGTGACATCTCATTTAAACTGAGGAAAAAAAATGAATATTATTATAGTGTTTATTTTAATTTCACTCACCCAAACTATGTGGGAGGTAAAAACATTTAGTAAGAGAAGTAACACAAAGGTATAAATCAAAGTTATAACTCAGGATCGGTGCTTTGCAGGACAAGAGACAAAGTCAAGAACCTCGTTCTGGTGATTGGATTCAAATAAATGACGGGGTGGGCAGGGGTAAAAAAAAAAGGTGCTTTAATGCAAATTCGATCAGATGAAATATTACACACTCAAATCTAAAGTGGCCTTTGAGGTCAATTGACTGGCTGCTGAGTCGAAACATGGTAGGGCGGGTGTCCATATTTCACACACCATTCCACCACACGGAGCTCGAGAGCTATCATACGCCGGGAGAATATCTTAGCTCCAGCCCCGCGGCCCTCGGCGGCGGCGTAACACAGAGCACATCTGTCACGTACCCGAGCAGGAATGCTGGTTCTTCTCGGGCACTTTGTACGACGCAGTCAGAGAAGGTGTGGGGAGCTCTCGCGGTTTCGTAGTGAACACCAATAATAAAAGAGGTGAAGAACACAGATAATAACCCAATTTCCAATTGAATGTAATGGCTCGTTTAGAGCTCCTGCCGTGTGACAGACACATAGGAGACGCCATGTTTTGGGTCGACGCCGCACAGACTGAGACTCTTTGCCCACGTTTGATGCTGCAGCTGAACTCTTTCCTTTATTATTGATTGGTAGCCTCTTGACTTTTTTCGGAGTTGTTCCCGCTCAAAAGATGAAAGGACAATTTCCATGTTAAGTGGAATTGCTTCCCTCAGTATGTGCACGTGTGTGAGCGAGGGGCTTTTCAGCAAGTCAGATTTGATAAGGCTTTGCAGCCGCATCCATCTACTGGATCCCCCCCACCACCACCACCACCACCACCACCACCTGCACGCGATACGATTCTCCCAACTCCACTGTCTTTGACACGGGCACAACAGCTGCATTATTCAAACTGCATTAGGAGATAAAAATAGAATGAAGTAATCCACATGCATTGTTGATTAAAATACATATGGATGTTCAGGTTAGCTCAGCATGTCCTCAGAAAGCTGAACAGATTGCTTAATGTGTGGGTGCATAATTCGATGCTCGCCATATCGAAACGTGCCCAGGTGAAGGCTGCATCCGAACCGCGTTCTCCATGGCGACGGAAAACCGAATATTATCAAATCAATTTTTTTCACCCCCTTCCTTTTCCTATTAGAGTTTTCAATCTGCGGCAGCGACGTCAGGAAAGCATTAAAATTCATTAACTTGACGAGGACAAAATGGCTCTTAGCTGTGGCTGAGGTACAAAGGAGACTGTCGCTTTAAATAAAGACGCTTTCTGTGTTTTTCAGGAGACCGAAGATGTTTGGCCTTAATCTTCAACTTGGACTTCAAACCATTTCACCAGGATTCCGTGATGCGAGTTTATTCCTGCGGTCTGTTCCTTATCTCCTGCTTTCAATCTGCTGAGGATAACTTTAATCTCAACTCTCTCGCCCATTGTCTATATACAGTAACTATTCCTGGAGCTGGAATGAGCAGAAACGCTCTCCCAAATCCCATTACGGATGCCAAGGGAAATTATTGACTCATGCTGACAGGTTTATCTCACTCTATAGAAACCTAACAAAGGAAAAAAGCCAATCCCCAGGACTCTGTTCTTGTCTCATCTCAATATATTTCAACTCTTGGCCAAATGTCGAAACCTCTTTGCTTCATCAAGACTTGACAGTTCTAATGTTTTGCTTCTGGTCCATTAAGTGCTCGTACCAAGTGTCTTCTTAGGCGAAGACGTGGCTGCGGCAGGAATATATATATATATATATATATAGAACAATATATATATATATACGTATATCTATTTTTTTTGTGCCAAACTTTTTCACCATGTTTACAAGTTGGAGTTTTCCTAAAACGACACGTTGCCCGTGTCAGAGCCGATTTAAAGGTGCTTTTATTAGGCTCCAAAACGGGGAACGGGCTTCGGCTGTATTCCACCCCATGCTCTGCGCTCAGACAACACAAAGCTCCTGTCTGTCCCCAGAGCTAAGAAGGAGTGCGGTGGCTGCAGGGCCTTTTCCCATCATCCCCTTCCTGCTGACACCAGACTGACCCCAGTCAGGTCCTCAACTTAAAAGCACTGCTCTTCTTCAACTCTCAGCTAGCACCTTATTATTTTATCATCTCTGGCTTTGTAACAGTTAGCATTTGAACACTGGCCAGTTTCAGTCTCGGTCACAATATAGACACAGTATACACTGTATATATACATTTATATATGTACAGCATGGTGCATGTTGTCCTGCCGATGGGATCTGTGTAAACCACTGCATCATTCTCTGATGTTTGCTTGCTCTCTTAAGCACACAGACATTCCCTCTCTCTTTCCTGTGCTATTTCTTCATTTCTCTCTCTTCCTCTCCCATAGTTAAGCTCGTTCTTATCTCTCCCCTCCTGTTCCCCTCTGCAGATGTTACATCCCCTGGAGCTGCAGAGTATCTGTGAATCTGTGATCACAAGCGTCCGACTAACCTGTCCTGCACAACACCTAACACATGAAATTACATTTATTATTATTATTATTATCATCATCATCATTAATATTATTATCATACTTTTTTTTACAATTTTTATTGTTGTTGTTGTTATTAGTTATTAGTTATGATACTTATTGTTACTATCATCATCAGCTCTATGTGTCATGTTCTCATTTCTTCTGTTTTCTTTTTCTTTCTAGATCTTTGTAACCTCTTTCTCTCTTTCTTTCACTCTCCCTCTCCTTGTTATTGTTGCCGAGTGCCAATGCTAATGTTGGGAACTGTTGTAACTCTGTGAGTAATACTAATATAAGAGATACAGCGTTGACCTGCTATATAATAATTATTCCATGAGATAACTTGTGTTTTTATTAAATTATATATATATATATATATATCACCATGACAAATAGATTTGTAATGACAATGAGTGGACCTACCAGAGACTGCAGGATGCAAGTCAGCACCCCAAGTGGACAGGGTACACAAAGATAGCCCTAATGACCCTTAACGAGTGTAGTGTGTCGTATTCAAATCAAAATAATATTTAATATTTCTCCTTTGAAAGTTGACCTGATCTTAAAGATTTGCACTTAGACGTATGCAAGACACTCCACCATGGCTTAACTCTTGACCTTTGAACTTTGGCCAGAGAATATCCTCAGTCACAAAGTCATTACTTTCCAGGTAGGGCGACTGACACAAAGAGCATCATTCATACAGCGAGAGCCCCGAGCCGCCTAATCAGTGTTCAGAGCGAGTGTAACGCTGCTTCATACACATCAAGTGTTTGCCGGAGCAACATTTCCCAGAGGAGAGCGGCGGAGCTCTGAATGTCAGTCACAGTCTCACTGTACTATTATAGGAACATAGTTATACTGCAGAAAAAGACAAATCCGAAAGGCCAATATATCAGGTTCATTTATCTCTCTCCACAGAAAGCCACCTCTGGGAATACATTAGTTATGACAACATAAACACGTCTGGGTGTGACTTTATGTTTTTCCCACAAAGTTGGTAATCCATTCCATACAGCTTTCACACCGCCCCTGCCACATTTGCATTTTGCATCTAATTAGAAAGAAAGTCATCGCTCAATATAGGGGACGCTCTACTGATCCAGAATCACAACAAGCCATGTGCTGAGCATAAAACATGATTACCGCGGCTCGTCATGAATGTGCTACTCTAGTTTACTCTGTGCACCCAATTAACTTCAGCACTTCAGGCATGAACATTCTGCAAATACCGCTGCGTTTCAGCACTGACACCAACGTACACGGATTACTGTCTCTTCCAGGTGCGGAGATTGACAGGAGCCGGGTCTCTTTTGTTTCTGAGGGGAGTAATTAAAACAGGCGGCGGAGAGTCACTATCAAAAACAGAACAAAAAAAGGGACATAAAGCAGCATTACTGTACATGACTATTTATTTTACTGCAAAAAGTCGGTGGATTGACGCAGGTTGATAAGACTGATGTTTGCTGAGACTCCAGCGATCAGTCAGCCACTTTTAAATATGAAAATATCTCATTAAACTGTTTTCCTTCCCTGTCAGAAGTCACACCTGCTCAACGCCTTCCTCCGTTTAAACAATTCTGACAACTTTGGCATCGTTCGCCAAATTAGTCACACACAAAAATAACAAAAATAACATTTCCACTGCAGTAAATGAAGTTTCCATTTTCATTTATTCCTCGGCTCTTTGGCTCTTTTGCTGGTGAGCCTGTTTTATTTCCGGAAGCTGATTTTCAGAGTTAGGATGATGTGATGATAATCGTGACCGTCGTGTCGCTCAGGGAAATGTTTTGTTAAAATGACAAAGACTCGTGATCGGGAGCCAAACCAGGGCAAATGTGGAACTAAAACAAAAATACCCCAAAGCATCAGAGCTACATAAAACTAAAGGAAAACTTTACACGGCGTGTTAAGATTCATCAGATAACATCAGTTACGCAGTCAGAACAGCGAGCTAAGACGAGCGATAGCTCAAACTGACTTTTTCCATCCCCATAAAGAAATATCCTTTATCCATAGCTCATTATTTTTGCACCAAATTCTAAACATTTACATTTACTGTCCTGTGTGGAGGCTGAAGTGTTTGTTATGTTCTTATAATTACACTATAATTATATTTCTTATATGCTCACTCCTCTCTTACGCATAACACCCATATGGGAACTCAACAACTATACACCTGTTCTCTGGGGCGGCCAAATTGGATTCTGGGAAATGTAGGAGTACGGTGCAAGTGGAAGGTTGATGGAATTACTGGAGGTACACTGAAAAGTAACATCTGATAGTTGTGCGTGTGCGTGGGTGTTGAGTTGAGTTATTTTTGCATTATTGTTACATTTGTATGTTTACCTTACCTGTTTGCCGCAGGCACAGAGCACATGAAATTACTTTCGAGTACTGCACGGAAAATAGTTTTTCCAGCGCCACATAGATCAGATCTAATTTTGCACTTATGTCATCATAGTGCAATTGTTATTTAATGAATACATATGTTTATGTGCTTTAAGCCGACACGTTGCGTAAGGAGCTCACAATAAGTGCACATTTCTCCCCGTGCATATAAAAAACTGTTGCTCATTCCGTTATTATTTTTATTAACGTTAGCCTGTACGCTGCTGCGTTTGTTCAGGCTGTACGCATCGGGCCATAGGAGTCTGTTCAATCAGACATCTGCTTGTTTTTTTTTTATTTTCATATGAATGACCTCCCTTTCCACAAAGTGAGCAGCGTAAATTGAAAAGTGCCTTATTCTGCCTCAAACTCTGGTTCGACTCAAAGGGAAGGAGACAGGAGCTAATTTGCGCTGACTGAATGGGTTTTGACAGGGGGCTTTTTCCACCAGTCGGTGTCAGTGTTATCCTGCCTGTGTGATAACGCAATAACGGAAACAATCAAACAGCGCTCTGCAAAACATCTGACCTCGGATTCTGTTTTGAAATAGACTGTAATTGCATTTCGCCGTGGACCTACAACGGCCTCATGTTCTGCTGACTTTTTAAAATAAGTTAGCGCACAGTGCCAGAAGCATACTTATTTTCATACCGCCTTTGTTCTGCGAGATCAGTCAGGATGTCTCCGACATGAAGAGTCTCTTTGAAATACACGGATAAACCCGCATCTTCCGATTGTTTCCCACTTCTCTCTGGAATCTGCGTCACTCTACACCACCGGTCTTACAAAAACCTGAGGAAAGAGCAGGTTTTCATGTCGTCCCTGCTCGGTCCAGAAACAGTTGTTCTTCCATGTGGAGGAGAGGGGAAAAAAAGCTACTAATGTTTGCAATGAAGCTGCATCAGCACATCCATTGATGGGATGATCACAGGAACGAAACTACAGAACCATCTGTGGTCTGTTTACCACTCAGTTACGCTGTTTATGAATGAAAATTAGAAACTAACAGTACAAATACATAAAAGAATAAATGAGTTTACCAAGAAGTATATTAATGTGAATTTGTGTCAAGGACAAAACTTTTTTTTTTCATCCTCACTATGCAGAAAGAGAAGTTTTAAAATGGATTATATTCTCTCACTGTCCTCAGCATTTCCTCACATAATCGAATCATGGCCTAATTACAAAATCCCAAGATGAAGTTAGTCAAAGACAGAAGAGGTCCCCTCGTAATGTAAACTTAGTTTTCTCAAACTAGTTTTGATTGATGATCTGATCTGTGGTTGCATATATTTATACATACAGATCTCCAAGCGTCTCAGCAACTCGACAAAATTAGAGAATGAAGGATACAAACCGATATCACAAATAAATCAAAATCCTATATAACGATGGCTGAGAGCTATGAGCACCCAGATGGATGCAGAGATAATGTGTCTGTGCTTTTTCATGTGTCTGTTTATTTGTGGAACAATGTCACCAAGGTAAATGCATATAATTTTCGCATTTGACAATGAAAAGGTTGCACTGACACATTATTCCACACAGGAGCCCCGTTCCTGACATTAATATATTTCACCCAAATTCTGTGAAGCAGCGTGGCCTCGTTAGACACGCGCACTGCTATTCCTCACAAATGAAATTGTGAAAGACAAGGGAGGCTTTGGCCCGAGGCCTCTTGTTGACCTGAATCATGAAATCATTCCGCTGCAGCAACAACAGTACAGTGTCTGTGTGCATGTGTGTGTGTGTGTGTGTGTGTGTGTGTGTGTGGGGCATCCTGGAAAAGGAGCCTTGGGTGGTGCAGAATGCAGGTCAGTAATTATGTTTAGCTCAGCTGTTAATCACTGTTAATCTGTTGCTGTCTATATATATATACTGTATGCATATATATATATATATATATATATATAAAACACAGTATACACACACACACATACACACACACACACATATACTGTATATGCTCCCTCATCGTACCTGAAGGCAGAAGCATTCTTCAACTTACAAAAACTTTTTTTGTAACTTTTTTAAAAAACGAGATCATAGTAAGTCCTCATGTGTACGTCATAACTGTGATAGACAGCTGTCAAATAATTTAAAGATAATTTTAAAACCGCCACTTTTGGAGAACTATCTGTGGCCCGTTTTTGACATTAGCATTGCTCATTAGAATAATTATGTGACTTAATAGTACGGCCTCATCAGTGTGCCGGAGTGTGTCTTCTCAAAGCAGCGAGTGGGTAAATCACTGGATGCTCACATCCCTGACAGTCCTCCCCTCACTCCTCCACACCACCGCCCCTCCTTTGTCTTTGACATCACCTCTTTAAAGATTCATAAGCCTGGGAAATTTACATAAACGTTAAAGCGTCTGATTAGTCGTGTTACAACCCACTCTGACCGTATAAGCCCTGCAGGGACTGGAGGATTGGCCAAGGTTACAGCTGAGGGATGGATCCACCATGACATCATCCAAAGGAGACTTTATGGATTCCTTTGGCGGCAGAGCTCACCTGCTGTATTCTGGATTCTCTCTTACACCTACGTTGTATTACCCCGACTAATTATTTATAACTTATAACACTCTGTGGGGACTGTTCCAATGCTGCTATCAAAACACTTACTACACAGAATTATTACATGACCAGATTCACAGAAGACAATGATGATGATGATGATGATGTTGTATAACTTCCATCAATCTGTCAGCTGCCAAAGTCGTATTCTACCTCTACTGTACCTAAAGGTCAGATCTGTCCATAAAGACATGTTCATTGTGAACAAAAATATTCAGACAGTCTGGATTCAAACAAGAACTGAATGACATAATGGCACCAAAGCTTTTTTATTTAAAGGTCGACATGTATGTTTTGTTAAGTACAATATTTTCTCTTCAACAGAAGAAGAGAAAATAATAATTCCCATTTGGTGAATGATGCAATACCACCCACAAATAAAAAATATACGCAGAGTAAAAGAAAAAAAAACCCAGAAACGTTAAAACAAAGTTTTACTTCTAAAAAGAAGATAAAACATAGCAATGATCAAGCTTTTTTTTTTTCCGCCAGTGTACTTTAGCAAGGGCAACAGAGCAGCGATTTGTCCATCATCACCTCCATTAGCTGCAGTAATGCAGGCCATTATGGGGAAAGGGGGCAATTTGGAAAGAATATGGCGCTTAAGGGAGGACTAGGTGGCACCGATGCAGTAGTGACATTTTGTTGTTTGTTTTGCAGGATGGAGCAAAAGGTAGCCATATGGTGGGTATTTATCAGCCAGTGGCTGCCAGAGTGATTGACTGTGAGCTGAAGTTAACGCTGCCGACAGCTGAGAGGGAGAGCAGGGCCCGGGGCCCAGGGTCTGCTACCAAGTTGTTCATCATCTCCCTTAAAGGAAGGTCAACAGTCCAATGAATCACGCTCACCACCAAACTTACAGCTTGTTCTCTGTCAGCTTTACTGCATTTCTCTGCCATTCGCAGCGCTCGGCCCGAACCTGAATCGCCGCCCGGATCCCCGCATGAGCATTTTGAGGAGGGGGAGGGAGGGTGGCAGTGAGGGGGTGGGGCGAGTGGGGGGCAAGCTGCCAAGTTCCTTGAGTTCTTATGATACTGTATTTTATGATGTCATCGCATATGGCCGCTGACGTCAGTGGGGTTAACAACCGCACAGTGTTGAGCAAATGGCGAAGTAGTGACAAATGCGATGTGGAAAATAGAGCACACACACACAGACACAGACACACACACACACACACAGAGGAAACCAGCTTTGTGCAGTGCAGACTCAAACGACTGGGCGTACATATGGTACAAAGAGAATGAAGCGCCTCCATGAGCACATCAGCACGGTCAGAGGTCTATTCCCAGTTCTGCTGAGAGCTCCAGTGGGAAACCTGCAAACCCCACCGAGTGTGAAATCTCTATCCACTTACTCAACCTTTCTGAGCGCCCATCAGTACCTGGCAAAACACATGGGAGGGACATACACCAGAGGCACGGAGAGCAGGGATTTGCCACTGAATCCTGTTGACTACACGGAATATGACAAGCGCACTTTGCGTTTGACGAAACATAATCCTCATCCATTTAAACCCAGGAAGCGTCGGGAAGGAGGAAAAACATGTCGAGCATTTTTTCCCCCTCCTCCTCCTCACCAGGAAACGCAAGGATTTAAAAACTTGAACGACATGATCAAATCTATAAAACTGTATTCCCACATGGTTTGAAACAAGTGAATAAATAAGTTGACAATCACACACACTATCATACAGTTAGTGGTAATAACATAGTTAATGGTGTTTTGCCACTATGTCTATAGCTCCAGTCTGACTGTTCCTTAGTGCTTACAGACTCACAACTGATACTAAAACACAACTGCTCGACTAAAAATAGTGAGTGTCGTGAAATGATTATCCCAAAAACAGGACTCGTTGATATGGAGAGGCATGGCTTTCCTTTGGCTTAGTATGACACTATCGCAGTTGCACAGAAGGCTTGTTTCATAGCAGGTGGTAAATACTGCGGCTCCACTCACCAGCAGCTCAGCCATCAGCCCCTGAGGGTGCAACAACAAGTCGCACACGCTCACACTTTACAAGTCTTCACACACACACACACACACACACTGCTTTATCTGGAACACCTTGGAGTTCACTCGGAAACGCGGCTCCTCCAGGTTCCTGAGATGTTCAGTCACGGCTCGAGTAAATTAGAAGCGGTTAAGATGTGTAATCATGGCTGATGTGCCGTTTCCAGCGATCCGACGACCAAAAGTGGCCAAAGATGGCCGCCGTCTGTGGGTATGCTGTGGGCTGTGGGCTCGCTGATTAGAGACGAGCAGAGAAGAAGCCGTCTCCGTGCTGGTCTCAGTCTCTCACACACACACACACACACACAAACACACACACACACACATAGTGGGACCAGGTATGTAAATACCGTCTCTGTGCAACAGTGGTGTGCAGAGCATCTCCAAACAGAAGACTCTTCAAGGATCAGAGCGGATCAGCAGGAAGCACAGACTCATCTGAGAAGGATACGGGAGCCACATGAGCATTGATGCTTCCTAATTAAGAGTAGGGAAGGAAACTGTAAATATACTGTAAACTGTACATACTCCAGTGCTGAGAGCAGAGTGTGCATGCTGAGCGAACAAGCCAAGATGGATCTGGAGGCTACGCCACAGTACTCGAGTCATCTTACAGGCACAAAGGCGAACAGGGAGTAAAGAGAGTCGCTCAGTGTTCATGTGTCGATGTGAAGATCTGGACATCAGAAACGCCGGCGTCAGCAGCCTTGGATACACGATGTCAGACAAACAAACCGAAAACAAAAGCGCCGCTTTAACGTGACTGCCATCGTGAAGGCCGACCGCTCTTCCCACAGCTGTCTGTCAAGTGGTTTTTGAGCTACTAAGAGCACAGGAACACGCACACATGCACATATACAGACACACACATGCAGCCTGCAGCAAGCTCTCACAACAGAGTCTGAGGAGGCATACAAAATACAGCCTCTGTATTGTGCTTGAACATCATTATAAAAGTTGCAGTAGTGAGTAAGAGCAGAGGCAGTGAATTGATGATGGTGCTGCAGCACCAGCAGGAGAAAGTTCACTTCAGTGAGTCCAGCAAAGGAGAGCCGCCGCTAACTGCACTTTACTAAAGGGCCAAGGATTCGATCGACTCAAACATGAATTGTATGATGGCGTAAAACAGGACCATGCAACGATGGGAAAATACAAATATTATTATGATATTTGTATTATTTACTTATTCGGGTACCTGAAGGAGGATTTACTTCTGAACAAAGACTTAGGTATGAGAAGTCAAGACAGACTCAGAGACCACTCACACAGCATGACAATCATACAACTCAGAGAAACAACCATTTCCATGAGCAGCTTCACGAAAACAATTTACTAACGTTGACTATGTATCGTTATCGGAATATACATCGACGTACATCGCGTTAAGAGTTACAAAGTCACAATAACCCATATGTCAAACTAAACACAGCCACAGAGACAAAAACAAAACAGACCAGGATGCCGGGGTTTTCAGCGCTGTGAAGAGTCAATAACGTGAAGAAGTCAAACTGTTTCTGGTACGAGCTCGTCGTCCTCCATAAAGAGGCTATGGGGTGTGGAACGTTTGGTGCTGTTAATACTTAGCTGTGTTCCAGGGATCAGTGCTTTGTTCCAAGGAAAGGAAATGACTCGCCTCGCTCTGTTGGATCTATGCAAAGTCTCTGTGTCACTCTCACACACTCGCTGGCAGGTTATTGATTCGCCAGCCTCCCACTGTGTTCCATAGTAAAACTGACACCAAGTCAGTGAGGGATAACGAACAAACAAACGCAACTGCTTTTCCCTGCACATACATTGTTTGTCCACCAGGGAGCACATATTTATTTCAATTTATTTTTATTTTGTTGGCTAGATTTCCACTTTAGTGCCTTTTCCTGTATTTCAACAAGTGACATGAGGCAACGATTGACGATCATATATGGTTTTTGGATAAACTCTGATGTCTATAAGAGACATCTACCACTGGTATTGACCAAGGCGCAAAAGGTCAAGCGTTGTGACCGCAGGCGCATCCCTGTGTCTCATTCAGCTGACTGCAGAGCAGTTGACATACTGTAAACACGGCTTCTAACTTTTTCTCCGACTGATCAGGTAACACGTAAACAACACAACTAAAATCACTGGCCAGCCCTGCTGCCATTTAAAGTCTGTGTATCTCACTGTTGTTGATCGAGGGGATCACGGTCTCCAAATCTGGATTTTAGCATCGAGGAGCAATGGCGTGGAAAATGGCTTGGGAAATGACAGCTGCTGGTTAGCATGTAGTTGTAATGAGCTGGGTGGCAGTCATTACTTAATAGTTGTATTGTGTCTGTAACACAAAAACATGTAAATGAAAAGAAATGCATTTGGAATTGGACTGAATTGAAATACTATATATATATACACACACACACACACACACACACACACACACACACATACATATATATATGAGGAGAACAAAGCCAAACAAAGAGATAAAGGAATGTGTGTAAAGGCACTACTTATATCCATTATATAATTAGGTACTGGGTGTAAATGGCAGATGTACAGTAAAGGTATCTAACCTTACCATGCTATACATCCTGTCAGTTGACTACACATAGAGGCACTCAGGGATAACAGCATGCATAGTGAGACTGCTGCTGAAATGACATGCTTGACAGCATGTCCTGAATATTCACTAAGGACATGCGTGCTTCCACACGTCTGTCTTTTTTATTGTTGTGCGCACGGATCAACCAGGACTAGTATATCAGGACAATAGTAAACACGAGAGGACATCATAGAAACACTTTACGTGTACAATTACCATTGTTTGGTAGAAAAGCCCCACTTGACTGATTGACAGTATACAAGCAGTAGCAGTGTATTGACGTACAAGGAAAAAAAAGGTATGTGTCCATTTGAGTAGCGATGCAGGACAGAAGTCACTCAGCTGTTAGCCAGAGTCTGGGGAAGAAAAGTCAAGCATCTATTGGTCCATGAGTGGGGCAGGTTTATTTTAAAATGAAATATTCAGATTTTGGGGGAAAAGAAGGAGTTGGCATGAAGTTAAATCACATTATGAGTTTCTGACGAAGACCAACACAATCCCTCCTTGACTCAAATAAAAGTTGAACTGCAAATCCAAAGTTGTTTTTTTTTTTTTTTACTTTTTATGATTAAATTTATTCGGTGGTTTCAAATGAACGCCATGAAGTACTTTCCCTCATTTCCACTCTGTGGTACGCCTGGGTCAGGCCCCTCCGTAATGACAGTACCCAAACAGCTTAATTCTGTGTGTGGCGGTGGATCTGATTGGTTCACAGTCCAACCGTTCAAATTCCTGTTTGTCTGAAACATAGACCGGCCGGAGGGTATATGCTTACACTTTTCCAGTACATGCAGAGAGTCGTCTGGCTGTAACCAGACTGGTCACAGGGCACAATGATACACAGAGTGAACACAACCGGAGCCCTCACACTAAAAAAAAAAAAAAACAGTCCACAAATGTAGTGACTCTTCAGGTGAGATATTGCCCCCTGCTGGCTGATTTTTTAAAACGCCGGGACTCCAGACTGAACATCACAGTCTCAGTAGGAGAGACTTAATGAGTGCTACACTGCAGATCATCCTGTATGTGAACAAACCACTGATCCTTTCCCCCAGGTAACGCGGGGCAGAGCAGCAGAGGGTGGGAGCGTGAAACGAGCTCGTACGACACGTCTGAAAAGACGGAAATGAAATGTACAAAACCATATGTTGGAGGAGGTGGAGGATTTTCTCCTCCTGTGGTGGGAGAGACGTGTGCAGCAGCTCTGGTATCGTGCCAACAACACACCGAGGCTGACTCACTTCCAAAGGCTTCCGATTCTGATCATCCAGAAACTGGGTTCTTTGTCGAAACAGTCCTTTATCCCTGAATTTAACGATTAAAGCAGAAACAGTACGACAAGAGCATGATTATGCGTGTTTGGATTTATGATTATGATATTGGTCGGTATCAGTTGGATCGGTGTAGTGTGTTTGTTTTCACAAAACAGACCTGATGGTAAAATATATATATATATTATAAAATGAGACTATAGAGCTTAATGGATATGTAAATGGGAAGGAAGTCATCCCAAACACAAAACTGTGGAATGTACCAAAATATCTCATGACAAGACAAAGCAAACAAAAAGAAAAAGAAACTTCATTCATTACCAATAACACGGGGATGAGGACCCTTAAAGCCAAACTATTATTCCTGTAATCAATTTAATTTTTCAAAAATTACTTTTCATAAAAATCTGGCAACTATGGATCTTTTCTCTTCCTAGTCTGGCACTTTTTGTTTTGAGCAAAGCAATAACAGGGGGAAAAATGGGAATGCCTGTCAGATCTAATTAGCACTCGACAACAAACCAGACAGTCCCGTATAGCCATCCATTTTGTTGCCGAGTTACACTTCTCATCATCTGAGCGACAACAAAATTACGAGTGACAGTTGTCGCGATCCCCTGGAAACTCTCAGATCAACCGCTAATTGGATGGTTCTTCAAAAGCAAAGGACGGGCACCATGGTAACATCACACATAATTGCTCGCCGTCTCATGTTGAGGATTCATTAATGTTGACACCGTACTGATAGGTCTACAGGTGATCATAAGAACAATTCCCATCATGCAACGAAACTAACCATCCTGGCAGCCATTGGAAACGCGAGGTTTCACTGACAAACTCAAAAACTCTGTCCAACACGGCTTTGAATCAAAAACCTCTGATAGCAGGGATTCTGAAGCGTCTCTGAAACCGCACTAACAATTGAATAAAAACAGGTTTTTCTGAGAGCCTTAGCTCCACGGCTGTTTGTGTAATGTAGCATGAACAGTACAAATTGTTACAGAGGCCTGTCTCTTAACTCTCTCTGTATTCAGCTGGTGCTCCTCTAAGCAGTCAGGCTCCTTGGACACACATCCTCTTACTCAGTAAATGCAAAACAACCTGACTCTCACATTCCCCAATTCATTCTCCCCACAATCCACCTCGCATTTGTTGTCAAAATGTCGAGGTTTTTTTTGTTGTTGTTGTTGGTTTTGTTTGTTTTTTTGTGTCGTGCGCCAGCCGCAGAAGAGCCAATTAACCTTTTTCAGGCTCAGACACATGTTGGCACAGGGCGGGGAAGACACATTTCACACTAATCGAGAGAAAATGGTTTCAAGTGAGGCGCACAACAACAACAACAAAAAAAAACGTTCATCTGCGATGAACACATAAAGAACACAAGGAGACAATAAGAGATTGAATGGGAAATAAAGAAAGGGAATTCGTTGTAATGTAGCAGGTGAATGGTCACACTGTGATATCTGGCATGCTATAACAAGTGTACACCCACACACATGCACACGCGCGCGCACACACACACACACACACACACGCACACGCACGCACGCACACACGCACACACACACACACACACACACACACACACACACACACACACACACACACACACACACACTCAAGTAGTTGAAAGTCGATAAATTTTCCTTACTGTCTACAAATCCAATAAAAAACATCTAACCAAGCAATAAAACTCCCTCCTACTACAAATGATTTCTTGTGTAACAGAGTTACACAATCACTAATCGCTCTGTGCCATAGACCGCTAATGTTCCACAGAAATAGCAAAGGTTTTAATGTTTAGTATGCATACTATTCAAGATAGGGTCGTTACAAAATTTGACCTGCTGACGGCATTAAATGAAATGTCAGCGTTTGGTGGGGGGAGATAATTATCAGTGCATAAATGCATAGTCGTAGATCCAGGAGGAAGTCAGGTTATCCCAGGCCTGGAGAGAGAACATATATATCAATATATATATATTAGATACTAATTTTCTTGACAACATGGGGCTGGATGTAACAGTCATATAGGAAAGCTGGGATGCACAAACAACAGCAACTGCATGGTTGGTTTTTGGTCTTTTTATGAAATGTGTTAACAGTAAAAGTAAAAACAGTACCTGTGAGAGTCACAGATGAAGACACGTTAAACCTCTCTGGAGCTGCATGTTCTTTTTCAGCCGCACGCTGAATTACAACAACGGCGACGCCTTCATAACATATATTTCAATCTGTCAGCACACCTGGCAGGCCGCTTTCATTGTGAGTCTCTGCAGAACATGCATCAAGAGTGATCGAACAACACAGATGTTCTATGCGTGAGGAGAAAGAAAAAAAAAAACATAACAGGCAGCGTATTGGATCGGCCATAATTACTATATCTGCTCACCACTGTGTAAAACAGCATCCAGTGCCAGTGGATACATATCATCTGCTGTTTGGGAAAATAACTAGGGAGGGGAAGAATAATCCAACTGCGAGGGCTGCTAAGGATACCCTCTAATTCCGCCACTATCCAAAATGTAATATGCAAATCAAAAAAGCGAGAATAATAAATGGAGCGTGATAAGCGAGGGAAATTGCTGATAAAGAGAAAATTGTTACATAGACTAATGTGCTGGGAAACGGGCCAGGTTTTTTTTTCCTCTTCAGACGACCATTTGCCATTTGGTACAAAGTGAGAGAGAGAGAGAGAGAGAGAGCCCTGGCTGGTCTCGGCTTACATTGTATGGTGAAGGAAAGACGGATAGAAACGGTGAAACAAGGGCACAAGACTATTCGCAGCTCTTCCTGGAAACCTTGGGCTGATGGACTGTTGATGAGTGGTGGATGTTGTGGTGGATGAGTGGAGGACAGAAAGAACCCGCTGAGAGGTCAATAGTTCTGCGCTGACCTGTGAAGAACTCCATTATACCTCCATCACATCTCTGACTCGCTCCCCTTTTTTTTTCCTACTGGTGCAGTCAGGCAATACCAAGAAGTAACAATATCACTGTTGCCAACTTGCCCAGAGTCCTGATTCAATCACAGCCCCGCGCACAAATACATCACACTGTCAACTCTCTGCTTTCAGCAGAAGTTTGCAGGCGGCCGGCCTGAAATATAGGTTGCGATCTGATGACATTTCTCTCGATGATTTGCCCTCGTATTTGATCCCGAGCCCTATGATCACTGCCAAAAACAATAGCTGAAGGAGCAATCCTGCACGATGGTAAGGTAGATTTACATAGACTGTTATAAAGAAGCAAAGGTGTTGTCTTTCTTTCATTGAAAAAAAAAAACCCAAACAAACAAAACAAGTACGTTGCTGATTGAATTCCACTGCGTAAAACCTTTATCTTCTGTTGAGGGAAGAATTGTTTTGTTGCCGAAGCTGCGCTGTCACTTCCATTGCAGCCAGACAATTAAATGTCTGTATTTGTGTTGCCCTTACACGCGCACACTGCAAATCTTTATGTCCCTACAACAAATTCCCGATGCTCTTATGGCTGACTGACATGATTTGCGTACTCACGTTGCTGCCAGGTTCCATTCAGAACCAAAACAGGCAGGTATTACATGATGTTAAATCTGAAATGTCGCCTGCGTTAATTAAATGTTGTGTCTCAACATTTTGACAGCAATTGAACTGTATTGAGTTCACAGTCAAAATAGAGAGTCTGACGCAAAACTTCTAAACCTCGTTAAAGATTAGCATAGAAGTCAGGGGGACTACTATTGTGTTTTTTGGATAAGGGTGTGAACCAGTTGATATCAAATATCATCACGTCTTGAATGGATAGTGAGACATAATGGGTAATAATAACAGACTCTTGTGAAGTATAAACATTCAGACAGCTACTTATGATACACTTTAACCAATGAATCTATCATCTTCGAAATAAGCCATGTAAATTACTGTTTTGAATTTTGTTTGCATTTTTATGCGACTAGATGACAGCTTGCAAACCATTAGCTATACTCGTTACTCCCAATAAATATTCCCAATATTTATTTTTTTTAATTTTTTGACATGCAGTATCTGCCCAGAGACGCTGAAGGACAGAATGGTCACAGCATCTCTTAAAAAAAGCCTACCCTGCCAAAGTGCATAAAACTATTCTTCTAAGATGAAACTAGTACATTCTGTCTTCTCATCTTCTAATACTTAACAATCAAAACCACACAAATAATCTAATTATTGTTAGTTAAACTTAGTATTATAGGCCAAATTATGCTTGTATCATCAGTCACGTCAGTTTTACCTACAACACAAACTCGTCACTTGTGCAGGTTAACAGTGCAAAGACAAACATAATACACATGAATTGTTAATATCCTGAGGAATCATCTCTTTGTGAACCTCTCCCAATGCAGTCAACCCACCCAGCAGATATTTGTACAGCTACGGGCCGCAGGAGAGAAAAGTGATTCATGGCGTTTTGTTTGGCTGTAGGGAGATGAGCCCACAGTAAAGAATGAGCCTTAAGAAGGGCTTGGCCTCCATCATTAATCTTCTACGGCTGGGGCCGCAGAGACGCGCACTCTATTACCACAAAAGAAGACATCCATATGGTTATGCTTCACTGAATGAGCCTAAAAATTACACAAAGATTGTTTCAAAGCAATTATACAACTCCAGTGTGGCATTATACTGTATGTTCCCCTAGGACAACAAATCTAAAAAAAAATTTTTAAAAATACACAGGAAAGACGGAGGTGTCTGATTCAATACAGGATTCTGGGAAATCTGGACTTGACTAAAAGGTGCCGGTGCTGAAAACGTTTGGCCGGGCACTGAGCTGTCCCTGGTGCTGAAGCAGTGGTGTTGACGTTATATAATGACACAGGGCAACTGATACCACCCTCATTACACACTTAAGCTTCCCTTAATGGAACTGCTATCTCTGGAAAAATGCGTCTTCTTCTTCTTCCTGACACACCGCGCTGGCTTTTTCCTGGTCTCCTCACTCGGAGCAAACACCGACAACGCTGTGACAACTTCCTTAAAGCTGCGAGAGACCAGAGTATGAGTCAGAGTCTTCCCCTCATTCGTTTTCATCGCACACGGCTTGCAGACCTTCTGAGAGCTTGTCGAGGTGATGCAGCGCGGGTTTCACTTTACAGGACGGTCTGGGTACCGAGAAAAACTTCCAACTCCCAATCCACTCTGCCAAGTTTTTCCATTTCATTGTTTTATGTCTCGGATGCAATCTTTGCCTCTGCATAGAGGCTGTTTTTTTTTTTTTTCAAAGGCTTCAGATTGAAGCGCTGGAAAACATTTGAAATGTAAAGTTAAATATCTGAGATTTCCTTATGGAAACCACAGGTCTAACGCAGCGCTTACTAACTTACTTCCTTTATTCAATAGCAGCTCCTGAAGTGAAATATGCCTTCAAGAAACTGTTTGAAAAGCAATCATCTTTGATGAAAACGCTGTCGCCTTAGTGACAAACCCTTTGATGGCTTCTAGGTTCCATTTGTGATGTTCACAGTGCACCGTTTTGCCACAGGGCCTTTTACACTCTAGCATAAATATCATTTTCCACAGCATACAAATACATGGCTCATTTACAGAACATTATCAGGACTCAGAATATTATGGTCCCCAGTATTTATTTCAAACTTCATTTTTCACATTCCACAATTGATCATCTTTTACATTTTCTGTAAAAAGCCATTACCTGTCATTTTACATGCCTGTCTAGATACAGAACAGAACAGTTCCCATCATGCAGAGCAAGAGGGATTCAATGAATGCATTTAGTCAAGATGATAAATGCAATAGTACTAATATAATATATAATATAAAGGAATATATAATATAATAATAATCATAATAAGGTAGTTGTTACATGTTAAACAACTGTTTGTTTAGTTTGTTTACGTTTCTAATTCGAGCTCGGAGAGGGGGCGGAACTATAGAACATACTGACGTAGAATACTAATAGTGGTTTTACTATTTGATAATAATAATCATCATTATTTGGGGAAATATTGTATTTTATAAAGTGGGTGTACTTTTTTTTTTACAAATGCCAACTCAAATACATTAGAAAACAGTGATACGACTGGGCTAAGGCCCAGATGTCTGGCTGACCAAGCAACAGGTTATATTTTCCCAATCAATGTTTGTGTGAAAGACATTTCTTGGCACGAACCTCCAACACGTCTGATTTTCTGAACCAGACGGCATGCAATAATGCGAGGCAGCAGTGTGTCTGCGGCTCTGAAACGTCAACAATGTTAGTCAACAATTTCTTTTCCTTCAATAACTCCCTTGATAATTTTTCTGTAATTAACATTTCTTCACACTGGATAATTGCTTGAGTTTAATTCAGTCTTAAGTAATCCAGCCTTGGCTCCTTTGGGATTTTTTTTTTTTCCTCAGCATCTGTCACTAGTTTTGTTTTAGTCCACTCGGCGTGCTCCAGGGACTGACAGTGAATTAGGGTGGAGAGAAGAGCCGAGGTTGGAAAATGGAACGACTGCGTTCATGTGTTAAGAGGACGCCTCGGAGAAAGGAGCTCCCCGAGGAATTAATCACGCCACTGTTTGAGCATCTTACCTGTTTAATAATCACTTTAATCACTTCCTCCTAAGGTTCAACACTTCTAAAAAGATTCAAGCGGTTGATTTTTATTAACACACAGTGGTTCCATTAAAGCCCAATTAGGAGCCATGAATCAGTTGTGTGTGCTTGTGTGTGCTGTAATTGATTTATTCACATAAACAAAACAAGATACAGCTACACATAGAAGTTGTTTTTTTTGTTTGTTTGTTTCTTTTACATTTCCTCAGTTGTGTATGTGCCTCACAATGTGTTTATCCTCAAGTGGCTTGAAAGGCTTAACATTCAAACCTGGAACCACATAGGAAAAAAAACGGAGTCCCTCTCAAGGTCGATGGAGCCCTTACAACAAGCCTAATTGAGAATTTGATCTAGTCGCTCTGGGGAGTGGACACAGTGCTGCCGTGAATGTTAAAGATGAGCTATCAGGATTTGATCAGGAGTCATCAAAACGCTGGCCTACTTTTAGGTCACTTCCCTCTTTGCCGTCAAACTGCAGCACACACGCGTCTCTGGAAGCCACCATTAGTATTCTAATACAAATTCCAGACGCTGCACCGACACGGCTGAGAAGGATGTGAATCACACGCATCACAATTTCACGCTGTACATCTAAAGACATTATTAGGGTAGCAGCGGCTGTGTCGTGAAAGTGTAACTGTAAATTATCTTATGAGACTCTGTAACACACGCACATCTGCATGTTAGCAACAGTTGGTGTTGCTGAGGCCTATATGGCTGTTGATTAGTTTTCCTGGTTAGCAGTCATAATAAGACTTATTAATGATCTGGACGATTGAAGAAATAAAAAAAAAGTAGAAATTAATGTGTAAACAAAATTCCTGGCAATGTAATAAACGAGTGTTACATTAAATGTCTCTTTAGATAAAGTTCTCTAACAACGCTCACATTTAAAAGGTTGAAAAGCTGAAGGATGTTCAGGATTAACAGATGTGCTTTATCCACTCAGCAGGTAGGTTCAGTCAAGCAGGACGCAGTTGAGCATGGGATATTTTACAAATTGCCTTCATCTTGTCAAAGCGTCAATCTCGCTTGACAAGTCCAGCGTCGCCTAGCATTTGATTTGGAGAGCTTCTGAGAAAAACCTAGCTCTTTCCCGCCAAATAACGCTGCTGCGTTAACGTATGAGAGCAACAGATGCAGCTTGTTTTTCCAGGGAAACGTCGTTGCAGAGAATAATGCCACTCGGCTCTGATTAAAAGGCAGACGGCGCCGGATCTTTCACTGCAGCTTCAAAATGAACTTGCGTCGTGAGTCGCTTTGATGTGAAAAGTTTGCCATCTCAGCCGTAGCGGCGGCGTGTTTGACAGGCGGCAGTCACAGAGACAAAAAACACCCCCCAAAAAACAGCCCAAAGTTACACAAGAGATGCGTTCCCCCTTCGACAAGCTGGCGGACGGGTAATGATTAGCTCTCGAGCAGAATCCTCCTAAGGCAAGTGATTACGATGGGGTATGCAAACGATGACACGTCTCACCTGGAGCACAAACAAAGAGAGAACGTCCCAAAATATTTCGAAGACGAGTTGGAGCAGGGGTGTTGTTTTTTTTCCGCCTCTCCCTGCTAGAGTTTGTTCTTATTATTCAGGTGGAGGACTTTGGGGAAATTGGTTTTTGCTAATGAAAATGACTTCCTGTGAAAACAAATGAACTGTAAATGCCAGCCACAAAGAGCTGCATAGCTGTCTGTGTGTGTGTTTTTTTTTCTTTTGTTGGTTGAAAGCTTGGGAGTATGAATCTTTTTTTTTTTCCCGGTGCGTTGCTCTGTTTTGGCCCTTACCCGGGTTGCGAGCCGTGCTAAGCCTCCATGAGAGGAATAACCTGAAATGGAGGAACACTTCAATGTCGCCCTTTCCTCCTCTCCTCAACGTGTGATTATACAATTGATTTTTTTTTCCCAGCCATGGTTCCTGCTGTAGGAGCAGTAATAACAATTTATCTTGGCCCCTTGTTCCATTACAGCAGAGCTGCAGTGAAACCGGAGGGAAAGTGTTGTTTTATGATTTATGGAGGCTATTTGACCTGTGCTTATTAGAGGGATCTGCTGGACGAGATGATGTCTTCTGAAATAGACTATGAGCTTTGCTCTGTGACGGTCGCTTTCAGCGGTGATGGAACGGGTGTCCTGGATGATTGAAAAACAAACATGACCCACTCGGAGCAGTGACGTACTGGATCGACTTCTTATGGTCTGATTTTACTCTAACATGGAGGTTAATAAGCAGAAAATCCCAGCATTCATCCAACTGTCGGTCATTCTCCAACGTGCTGAAGAATTTAAGATGACTGGTAAATTGCACTTAAAGCCCCAATTGCGTGGAGTCGTGAGATGCTTATTATTGTGTGTCCTTACCCTGATGATAGTTTTTAGTTAGAGTCGTTCCTAAAGGAAACTACTGTGGCTCCGTGGGGCCACTCGTTATTCCTGATTGATTGGCGTTTATGGAACCGTTTAAGCATGGCGGCTACCTCTCCGCCTAACTCCGCCGAATCCAGGTCTCTCCTGTGGCTCGTGATAATATTTAACTGCTGACCTTATCTTCTCTCCCCCACATCTCCACCCCGCCAGCAAGCGGGGAGCATGTTAATGTCTGACACAGCTCTGCATGTAGCATGCTAATCCATCTGTGGCCCAGCTGATTAAAGATGAATATCAGTGGGATGGTAAACACAGGCACACCCCAGGCAGCTTCACCGATGAGTACATCTGCACAGGACCATGTAAACGGTTACACCCCCGCCAGAATATTATGTTACACATCTATGGCCAGACGAGAAAAAACAAACAAACAACAACAACAACATTCGTTGTTAGTTATATAAACTGCTTTTTAGGTAAAAGTGTATAATGACTGAGTTATGTTCTATTTTGCTTTTGAAAATGTAATTTTTCATCAAACCCCCGAGATAATAATAAAAACAAATGAATTTAATCTGGTAACTGACAGCTAATGTATGAGGAATGTGGTATTTAATGGGACAGACAGCATCTTTGCCAAGAAACTGTCAATTTATTGTATATTGATTCTCTGACTGTCGATTTCACAAAGGAAAAAAAAAAATCCTCCAATCAGTCTCTTATTCACTTTAATCCCACAGGTTGTGTTCAAAGAATATGAACTGAACCACTATGGAAAACTATTTTACTTATATCGACACGTATCTCTCAAAATAATGATCTTATATGTAATTATTAATGTGTATATCATTTGCATACGTTCATTAGCATATTTGCATGTCCACTTAAATTTTGATTATAATAACAGCAACCCAAGGCAGAATTAAATCTACTTTTACAATGTTACATTATAAATCAATGTTGCGACAGCTTAAAATCCCCCTTCAGTCACAGGCTTAAATACAGTATACAGTATATATACTGTATGTGTACATGTATACATGTATGTATACAGTCTACTGATAGGTTTACACACATGCATGTATATGCACGTCTTGTATTGTGCATAAAGAAAATTACGAGTTTGCCGCCACAGAAATTACAGTTGCCTTTATTTTTCCAGCTCGCAACTGTAAACACATGTAAACACATTATCTACCACTTTGAGAAGATACATGTTTATGAGTAGATAAAAGTGTAAAGGGATTCAACTCTATATTTGTTTTGGTGAAACGTGCTTTGTCTTTGCCTTGTAAACTGCTGTATGTGCTTCAGATCAGCGTGGTTCCTTTACACATTGTTAAGGAATGTCTTCTTGTGCCGACAGAGATAGAATATGTGCCGCCTTCAGCTGATCGATAGCGGACCACCTGAGAGTTGTGCCCTTTCTGTGTAAGCTGAGTTGCTACTATTAGTTGGACGTGGAACACAAAGGTGGGGGGGGGGGGGGATAACGTTGGAGGACAAGCGGAACAAAACAGCACTGAAAACAGCAGTGAAGCGCAGCAAACAGAACATTTCTGTGAAAGGGATGGTTTTAGGTGATTTTATGAATATCATCAGAGGCAGTCGTTATCGCTCCAGTGCCAGGGTGGAGAGCACAGTTCACAGTTCTCTGCTTACATCACATCAGGTGTACTTCACTTTGCAGACAAGCCATGGGGTGGCTAGACAGGAGAACTACAGTCTTACTCAGGTAGAATATTAATGAACCTGTGGAGCTGACGAGTTCTGGCTCATGCTATTTTTTTTTCCCACACTTGATACTGTGCACTGCTGAAATGGGAAAACACACAAAAATAAGCACACAACAAAAATATATTGCCTACAACAAAAAGAAATAACGCACAATAAAATTTAAAATCAGGCAATAATAAGGTTAATGTTGCTAATTATTTCTTTTAAAAAATAATAATAATGCTGTTTACATTGACATTGTTTCTTTGATCAGTCTATTAGTCTCTGTAAATGTAAACACAGGCTACACCATGGGCACAGGTTAAGGAAATAAATAGTTTTGTCTGTCTGAACGCTGTTCCTGAAAGACAGTCTAAATATTTTGTCAAGTGAGTTTGTTGTCAATATCTGTCGCGGGTCATTAACTCATTGTGCGTTCAAGGGCAAAACATTTTGACTGACATCTCCGAGCAAGCGCACAGATGCAGCAGTGAGGGAATGTTTTTTTTTTCCAAAAACTCTCCACTAGCGTTAACACTGATGTTTTAAAGAAGTAGACAGGAAGACAAAAACAACAACAACACATATATGGTGATCAATTTTTTAAAGGTTATATAAAACAAATGTCTGAATACAAGCCTGTGTAGTTGGACCTTTTTTGTTGTTTCCTTTGAAAATGACTTGGAGGGACTCTGGTGCCACACTGACAGCTCATCTGCGTCCGCTTTTCATTTTTCATTACTGATAAAAATTTCAATCCCACACACAACAATGTTTACTCTCGACGACATCTTAGAGCTTGGTATGAAACTCTCTTCAACAAAAGGGTATGAAGACACACCATATATCAGTAACTGTGCACAGCAGACCCATTCATCAAGGGTTTAGTGTTAGTGTTTATCAGCCACAGTGTAGTTGAAAATAGTCATTTATCATTGTTGTAGATAGGCACCTATCAGAGAGGCGAGAGGGGACGTATTTGTAACATTTGACTGTGAATGGGCCAAAGGTCGTTAATGATCATTTGATTTCACCTGCAGCCTCTTTGCTAAGCAGATATAAATTCAGAGTTTCAATCAAAGGCCGTTAAATATACTAAAGGAATTTGTAATTAAACCAGTGGTGTAACTTACTTCAGTCATGTTCTTCTCTGTTTGTTTTTTTTCTCTGCACTTGTCGCATCCTGAACACAGGATGGATTTCTAATCCAGGCAGGCATCCCTCTCAGCACATTTTGATTTGATTGACACAATAGCTGGATGGACAAGGACTAAAATAAAATTATAATGTCACTCCCTCAGCTCTGACGGCCACACATGCTGCAGGGGGCTGCGCTTTCATTTACTCTCATCTGTGAGCCCCCTCTCTGTCACTGCATATGGAAATTCATTCAAAGCAAATCCAGATTTTACAAAAACAACTTCTGGTCATTTACACTGTTTCCACAAATATACTTCTCACAAAAGGTTAGGGATATTCGGCTTTCGGGTGAAATTTATGGAAAATGCAAAAGGTTCATGCTACAGTGATATTATATCATGAAATTAGGGGATTTTAGTACGGTAGTAAGCATGCAATGGTAATGTACTATCAAGCACTTTCTTGAAACGGAAAAAAATAGATCATTCCGAAATCCAAAAATCCCTAACTTTTTGTGAGTAGTGTATGTCTAAAAATGAAATGTAAAAATATGAACAACAGCTACAGTTTTATCACCATTTATACTCCCTTACACAAAGATAATTAAAAATTTTCAACAAAGCTCTAAAACTGTAAATAAATCATCGTTTAGAGGGAAAAAAAATTGTTTCCTCGTGAGGGTGACTTTGCGGCTGATCATTTTTCAGTGTGAAATCGAGGAATCGAGAAAGTAGAACTTTACTTTTAGCTTCCCCTCCACTACTACACTCTCCATTAATCTAAAAGCAGCCACCCTCCAGATACCAGCTGGCATCTGGAACACGGCCTTCTGTTGGTGTTGGCAACCAAACCAGCAGGCTTTTGCTGTTAATTAGCCTCTCCACCACCAGGCCAATGAGCAGCATCCATGGCGCAGCATTTACACGCTCAGAGCAACAGATCGCACTGGTCCATTTCGCTTTTATATTTCAGACCCACACTTGCCACACACACATACGTGTCACAACCACCGGATGCCAACATCTCCAGCCTCAGTTTGTGGGAAGAGAAGGGAAGAGGGCACATCAGCATAAACCAGGATTACTATGCATGACTGTCACTTCAAAGATAATCAAACAAATTAGAAAATTCTTCAAGTGCTCACGAACGTTGGAATGACTCACAGATAATCCACTTAGCTTTAATTCATTCATTCATTTATTTATTTATTTAATTATTTATTTATTTATATTCACCCATCTTGTGAATCTAAGAACCCGGTGGCGGATGTGGGAAGCAGCTGCAAGACAAACAAGGACCAGAATTTTGTTTTTGCGAAAACAAAGGCTAAAGGACATTCTGAAGCTATAGGCCACGGTAGCACGAGACGGGTTTTCATCAACATTTCAATATGGTATTAACTTATTGCTGATCCCGTAATCAATAACTGTTAACAGTGTGCGCGACGGCTTCAATGAAGCTGCTCACGCCACTGTACGACACAGCACTGCTGCGATTCCCGAAAGCTTCCCCCCGGGCCGCGACTACAGCCAAGTTACCAGTTTAAATGTTTATTGTATATGAAAATGAAGAACTGAAACTTCCATTCCCCGACACTGTAAACTAATGACATCACATCACAAGAGCCTGGGGCCTCATCAAGCAGCCATAAAGTTTAATAAAGCACAATGAAATGTGATTTTCGTATGGTGCCATTCATTTCCATAAACCTCGCGTTTACTACCGTCACGTGTTGGCGCGGCGTCTCAGCGGGCTCGTACAAAGCAGAGCTCGCGCAGAGGCGGAACAGTTTCGCAGCTCCATTTTCATTAAGTGTCATTAGGAATTCAATTCCCAGTAAATGACTTTTTAGAATTCCACAGCGCTCCCTGAAGATGGTCGCACATGACCCACTTTTGTCTCGAGCAGCAGCAGCTTGTCTTCATCGCCACAGTTCATCTGTCGGTTTTTCAGGTTTCATGCTATGACTGTTGGGGTCAGTGCAGGGGAAGCCTGAAACATGCACGGTGAGTACGCTATCGGTACTACAAACTCTTATTAGTATTACAGTTTTGACTATGTGGACATAATGGTGTCTGCAACTTAAAGATAGTACAATGCATCCTGGGAATTGTTAAACGTTTTCACCCTGGAGTCCCGTTTATTCCCATTATACCGTGATTCCGTGGTTGATTCATTCAGATCACGGGCTGATTTTCACCAGCGCATCAACATAACTTCCTCCATGGTTCTGTTGATTGCGCACGTCAGGTGCAAACATACCGTACATCAGCAGCTAAGCACGCTGAGATTATGTTCTGTGATCGGCTCCATCTGTTAATCGGCCGATGACAAAGGCGGCAGATCGGTTTCAGCTCCCCGTCAGAGTTAAGCAGAAAGCGGCTACAGCTGACACTTGTAACGCTAAGCATGAAATGAACACTCACTTTTCTGTCTGCCCAAACAAGGCTTAATGAAGGCGCCGGCCTATAAATCCGCTGCTCCACCTTTTTCAATTTTCCGCCTCGGTGAGCATCCTATGTGAGCGGGGAACAACCTATCCCCAGGAAATTCCCCCACAAAGTGACATCACACGTGTAGCAGGGCAGCTGCCATGGTCCATGTTACCAATCGTACACGGTGTTCATGCACGTACCGATTACATAACCTGCCTGTTTCATTAAAAAAAAAATCCACGACAGCTATTTGGTTTATTTCCATGTGTCAACAACAACCAGAACCTGAAGGTTTCTGATTATTCTGCAGCTGCAGGTCATCGTCAGGACTACCACCTGAAGAGGGAGAGGATAACTGACCATGTGCTGAGCGTCCACTGATACATAGGTCAACGCACTGCACACTGACACACACACATTCACACACAATGAAAACAGTTTCGTTAACTAACTGAAAACACTGCACACACACACACACACCTTTAAATGCACCACAAGAGCAAGACGACGTAAGACCTCTGCAGATACTGGGCAGACACACGTCTTTTCTTACAAAATGTCAGGCGCAATAGTCAAGTGTTTATAACCAGGTGTGGAAATGTCCACAATGAACGGCATCCCTGACGCGCGCACAAGTAGTTTTGCAGAGAAGTGATTTGGGACACTAATCAAAGGCCAATGAAAGCGTTTCCAAAAAGCAAGTGTGGAACACCGAACTACAAAGAAAGTTGACCAGTGGGGCCCCTTGAGGTGAGTCCCTGAGGCATTTAGCAAATGATGCTGCCAAGAGAAATGACTCTAACCTTTCCAAGTTATTAGTCCTAATGGAGCTAATGAACGCTTCACCACTGAGTTTATGAAGCGGACATCCTTGAAGTCCATTGCCCCCAAGCTGATCTTAAACATATTGGTTGAGAGCTTGTCGGCTCTAACAGGTGGTCCTGTGCTGGAGAGCAGGTGACCCCCCAACCCGTCTCTCCCTCGACGCTGTCAGTCACAGTGACACGGGTGGCGTTAGGAGCAGATCCTGTCGTGATAGAAAGGGCATCTGCACAGCATGTACATCTTTTAATAGCCTCTCCTCGGATCAGAGAGACAGGCAGAGACATGCAGAAGTACCTGTTTTTTTGAGTGAGTGGACACATGGTCAGATGCAGGGTTTTTTCCCCCCCCCTGCTGTGTGTTATTTTAAAAACGCACAAAAAAAGTTATTCTGACCTCCTGGAGAAAGGAGGACAAAAAGATTCTATCTGATGAGCAGACGTGACGGACAGGAGACTTCACAATACTGCCAGAAACAGTGTTCAAGAATACAAAAGTAGTTTGTGTCGCACACTGATAAACACAATTATATCGTTCTTTAAAATATTAGTCGTACGTTTCGCATTCCCTGATGCTACTTACACTCACTGGCTAAAATACACAGATAGAAAACGACTTTGTGTACTTTTGTAAAGACAAAGTGTGAGCACACTGAATAATTCACAGACTTACAGTATACGGAAAAAAGATTGTTGTTGTGCTGGAAAACACACAAAGATATAACGCGCAAGTCTGCACCACAGAACAAAATGGTCTCCCCAGAGTCACACTGGAGACTCGAGCAATCACTTCCGTCTCCTTGCTCTTCCTGTCGTCATCCTTCAGATCTAACAATGTTGTAAACATGTTATGGGCTGTAATGGATGTTTCTTTTTCCTCTTTCCATTGTCATCTGTGTGCTAATTGAAACAGAACCCACAGGTAAATAGATCCATTTGGTAAGGCCGGGCTTTTAACTCCAGTTAATGCCCAGAGCTATTTGTCTGATGCTATGTGTTGAACGATGGACAGTGACTCAAAGGAGATGTTAGGCTGCTTCTGTTATGAACAGTGGAGCTTCTTCTGGAAAGCAGAAGTTAATGGGCCAGACATACAGTATTCTATCAGCTCACATTACTGAAATGCAATAATGGGATGCAATGAGTGTAGCCCTAGAGAGCAATATGTTTCTCTATCACATGCTTTTCCGTCAGAAACACCCCAATGAATAAATAATAGATGGTGTCATGTATAAAAGATTATTTATGTATTATTTACCACTAATAATAGCTTATTCCAAAGGCTTGATGTTTGTCGCGCACAAATATCAAATTCGCCTGATAAATTGCCATGAATATTTCATAAGGGCTGAGCTGTGTCAGTTATTTGTGTTCATTACGATGACATCTCGACACAAAAGCCTTGACGGAGTGCGTGGAGTTCTTACAGGCTCCCTGAAGCCTCGTGTGACAGTAATTATGAAGAGCTAGTTTGCATTTGGACCTGCAGGACAACAAACCAGTTGTTTGTAAAGGTTAAAGCTGATGAACAAAACCAATAATGTGTACAGCCACACTAGTGTATTGGTTACCAACAGGCAAGAAAGTGGTCATGAAGAGCTACGCTAACCTAGCCTGGATCGAAGTATGGAGAGAGATGCATCGCTGGCCTCCACCTAAGTAAATGTCTGCCTAGGCAGGACACCGGGGGGCGGAGGGGGGGGGTTAGGTGATTGATTGCTCGGATTGATTTTTCTCTGTGGTGGGTCGCCACGGAGAAATATTACCAGCAGTCGGACATAAGATACTGGCATGTACCACCACACGCTTGAAGACTCTCTCATCAGTTAGTGCTTACTTCTAAATTTAGCTCACCAAAAAAAAAGAATCACCTCCTCTCTTTGTCTCTTGCAGTGTGTCGTAAGGCTCGATCAAAGAACTGCATGGTCGATCAGCTAAAAGTGGTCCGTGTGGTAGTGATTACAGTTTGTAGGGAATCAGGCCTAGATGGCCTATCAGGCCATCTCGCCAATGGCGACGAACCTCATGGGTTTAATTTGCTCTCATTATTGACTCCAATTTGAGCCAAATGTGATAAAAGAATCCACAGTGACCAACTAAACTATTATTGAATGAGTTCATCTACAGTGTCTGTACAAATAGTCTCGGTGCTACGGAGACGATAGGGAAGACGGAAAAAACTGACAAACTTTGTTTACGTCTTTTCATTCGATTTGTTAACTACTAACTACTTCTTGATTCAAATAGCTCCCTGTGTCACAACACACAAAGGACTCGCCAAGAAAGCACAGGCAAACCAAAACTATCCACATAATCCGCCTTAGTATGGAAATGCTTATATGATATAGTGAAGCATCATCCACACATGAGCTAAAATACATTTCCATATTCCATTCCAGAGAAAAACAAGTGGGGCATATGATGTAACGCGGGAAATGGAATAATCTAAGCTCACTGACCAAACAATCATTCGAAAATAATGTGACTGGAGTTGTCGGCAGGCGGGAAAGGAGATTGGCAAGATTTTATCAGATGAGAGTATGGTCATATTAATTATAGTCCAGAGACAACACTAAGGAAAGAACTCAGAAAAGGTTAATATGTGGAAACAGCTGTGATGACGCACACCACTGGAATACTAACATTGTACGTTAAATATGCAGCGAAGCAATAACCACACTTTCCTATATGTCACTGTGGATAAGGCGATGCTATGCATATATTACTGGGGATGAAAATATGACAGGAGAAAAATTACACCATCTGCCAAACAGGATGAATTTAAGAATAAAAAGTGAATTGTTTGTGTGTGGGAGGCTCAGCTGGTTCAGGCTGTCAGCTTGAATCTGATTCAGTCTCTCCTGCATGTCTCCTCATTTCTCTCATGTTTCCGTCATCGCCGCAAAAACAAATAATTTAAACATCATCTTAATCAACAACCCACACTTGAGAAAATCAAATCCTTCAGCAAAGCAAAAACACAAACAAACAAACAAAAAACAATTCGGGCAGAGAGAGAAGAGTTTCACTCCAATTTCTGACTGACTTATGACCTTGATGCCAATAATGATACACAGTGGAGGGAACAAAAGCAGAGTTGGCACAAAATGAATCCAAATGCAAGTTTTTCAGCTCGGCTTATTTGTCAGTCTGGAAGGCTACGGGCTTTACATCTGTTTCAAATGCAAAATCAGATTCTGTATTCATCCGCAGCCAACAGAGATGGCAGTCTCCCTCATTGTCTCCCGGCATGGCTGTCTTGGCAACTGACCCTGGTACTCATGGTTCCCACTAATGACTGCAGACAAAAATTCAAAGGCCATATTGAAAAGTAATGGCATAACCCAAGCGATCACTTTTCAAGATGTGAGGTTTTGCCACAGATGCCGCAGAGGATACTTAAAGAAACACTATAGCAAGAGAGATCACAATGACAAGCTTTTTTTGTACCAGTGAAACCATATCAATGTCCGATTTCATGACATAGCACTTTTCATTTTAACAGCACCTGTTATGCGATCGGGTCGAGGATCTTTCACACAGACATCAGAATCATCCACTTTCACCTTGTTAGATACTGCATGAGTAAAATCGCATAAAAAAAACAATTAATTAAAATGTCTGTATTATATGAATCAACACAGCAGCTCAAACTTAGCCAAACTTAGCAGTTCTGAATCATCTCAATTATAGGAGTTGGTTAGTGTTTGTAAATCAGGGTCAACAATCTTTTCACTTAAGAAACACTTTTTCTTCAAATTGATTCAGGGAGCACATTAGTTTCTCTCCAAAAAATGTTTCCAAAAAACATAACTTACTCAAAGGCATGGTAATATTTAAAACAAATTACTGAGGAGCAAATAATTGTTAGATATCTGCTGAGCTCACCATCAGTGCAAATCTAATCCAGCATTGCAATTTCCATTTCTGTGGTGAAAAGGTGTTGTAATAATCATGTAGCTGGTTCAGAACAACAATCCTAGCCTTCCAACACAGTGTTGTGCGACATCAATCAGGACTGTGGGTACTAATGGGGCTTCAGTGGCCATCAGAGAAGGGCAGCCTACTGATAGATGAGGGAACACGGCACAAACAACCCCATGTGCACAGTGAAATACACAAACACATCACTCTGCATGTAAGTAATGATAGTGTCTTAGGAGAGGCACTGACAATCCACCCACAACACCAAGATTCACTGATAGGGACAACATAGGAGTAATAAAATGTGAGTAAACAATATCTATTTACTGTTTTAATTTAATGAAAACATTACCTGCAATGTTTGGGCGGTAGACTATTTAATTAGATCCCAATTAATCACAGTAATTTGCCATTATGCATCCCAGGAGTGTAACTAGGCAATAGCTGCTAACCCTCTGTCTCTATTGCTACAGTTGCCCTCCAAAGTACTAATATACTAGTGGGCATCATTTCCAAATTAGTCCTGGGAAAAAAAAAATCATTGAATTGCAGTAAGGGGTTGATTATCACCTAGTGTTTATTCATGCAGGGCAGATTATTGCTCAAGAGGATTCTGCATTGGTATCTAATGCAAACACAAGCAGGTACAGCAGGGGTTTCACTTTTCTTGCTGAGCAAAGCCTCCTCTAACAGTAAAAAAAAGGTGAGAAATGTCACCTATTATAATTAGGCTGCTCTGTGGGTTTTTGGGTTTGTCAGACCCATGTTTTGTCAGATTAATGCAACATTATGTTGAGATGGAACAGCACCAGCGTAGCCTTTGCCTGGTAAAACTGTGTTTTCATTTTATTGTGCAAAGCAATTTGAAACCAAATGTTGATTGAGTGGTACAGTGTGGGCGTTTGCATGAGCCCAGTCTGAGCATACTGGTACACTAGGCCATCTGTCAGGAAGCAATGAGCTCCATCAAGACCCAACAGGCCACCGAGGCCAAAAGGGTCAACAGTGGGGAGTAAAACCATTGCCAGAGATGATCCTCAGTTATAAGAACACAGTACAGTGAATGGCCATAAAAAGCAGTTTCAACAAGGCAAAACATATCAATGCTATTGACAAGGTAAAGGTATGCTCCTGACAGACATACACAAATCTGATAATAAACTTCTCTTTTGCCACCTATTCTAATCAAATGTTTTTTAAATTGCTTTCTCAGTAAACCCACCGATTATTGGCTTCTTCGTCTGACTGTGTCCAATAAAACAGCTATAGCCAAAGCCAATATACAACATTCAAGAACCCCAGTATAAAGTGGACTAATAGGGAAACAAGCAAGGAACCTTTAAAAACACATCCATCCATCTCATACGCAGCAGCGGGCTACTTTGTCAGCACTGCGGAAAAAAAAACGCAAAGCGCCTTTTTTTTAATGAGACCTGTGCATTGACACAGGGGAATACCAATGCAGAGGGCTCCGGCAGAAAAAAAAGGAGTTTTATTAAAAAATGAAACCGGGCTCCATGTCATCTGACAACTCACAGCATCAGTCAAACACATGCAAGACACGTTCCTGGTAGGTTCTTTAAAATGGGAAATGTCAACATTAACCTTGCAATATGTGACACAGAAGGAATAAATTGTTTTTTTTCCCCCTTGTAGCGCCACATACAGGCCTCTGACCAGCTTTCAGACTCATGAATCCATTTCTCAGGCCAACTTTTCCTGGATCATATTTAATCATCTCGCAGCTTCCTGCTGCAACGTGCTGTTTTCAGTTTGAGGGCCCGTTTCATCGGCCGTCCAGCAGAACCAACACCTAACAAAAAAACCCCACACACAAATCTCACACAGCTGAGAGGACCACGTCTTCAGTGAAATATGACGTGGTATTAATAATCCAGCACGGCCATCCAGGATAAGCTTTGGGGTTGAATGTCGGAAACATGACCCTGTGAAATAGCTAACCGTTATGTGAGGAACTGTAAAGCCACAGCTGTGTAACAAAACCCGTGCTGAGCTTTTCCATTTTCCCATTCCGAGAGAAATAATTACGCTTTGACACCGTGTACACAACAACAATTGGGTTTACTTCACTACAGCAACACAATCCTGTCATCTGTTGGAGAACCCAGGTGTGCAACAAGGCAACAGGAAACAAGCCACACAAAAAGATGTCAACAACTAAATCTATCCATCGACCACATCCAACTATCCATCAACTTCTTTTACCACAACAGCATAAAGTCACACAGTGCAGATACATCAGCCAAAATAAAAGAAACCACCAAAACCTGACACATGCGTTCACAACCAGCACAACAGAGTAGCTTGTATTTACCTTAGCTGAGCTTCTGCTTGGAGAAGTTTGGTTGAAATTGTCTCTTGACTCCTCCTCCTCCACCAGGTCCTCCTGAAGTGACACACATGGGCTGTTAGCATTAGCAGGCAAGCTACTTATGCTAAGAGTCAGCATAAGTGCTAACACAAACCTACCTGAGACAGGCCTCACAGCTAAAACAGACCGTTACGTTTCAAAGGTAGCATTATAAATAAAGCGTGCTTTCGTTTTGAAATGTTGACATTAATATGTAACACATAATAAAGGAGGTTATTTTCATGTTGGGGCGGCAGGTACTGAATCGACCCATTAACTCACCTGTGGGTTTGCGAGCATTTGAACAATGAGGGCGTTTGTTTTTATCGCTGGTAAACAAACCCGACGCTGCTCAGTTATGTTAGGGCCTTTAATGATTTAACGAGATGATTAAAATTTACATTTTGTGGCACTAAAAGAAGCTCTGGTCCCTCGACATGGTTCTAGTCTGGTCGTAGGTACGGCATGATTGTTGACAACAAAATGTCAGCGGTAAACAAAGGGCCCGAAACGCTCCACCACGTACAAACACTTTGTTTATTCAAAACAGAATAACAGAGGTAGACAAAACAAGTATTTTGTGAGACGACAATAGTGTGGTACGTTTTAATTGTGCGACAGCGATGACGTAATTACCGGCGCCGAGAGTAGTGTCCGAAAGATTTTTCTGTTGAGCTCACTAGTGCACTACATTTATTTCCCTATGTAGGGAGTAGGGAACGAGTGAGTGATTTCGGACACAGCATATGTGAGATTGCAAACTAAAACAGGAAGTTAACAGTTATGCAAAAAGGAAACTAAAAATTATGACAAGGTCTGTTGAAGTATACTGATAGCACTGATTTGGTCATTTTAACACTTGATTACATTTTTTTTTGTTATACACGGTTTTATGTTTATTCAAATTAATGTCTCACTGGTGTCCATTTTGCATGGTCAAGTCCTCATCTTTGATGCAGCTATGACACCAGGTTATTATAACATATATAAAAGGTTTTATAGGATGGAGTATTATATGCAGTTACAAAGTAAAAATATATTCTACAATATAGTTATTTAAGCCTGTAAGTGTGTTTTGAGCTTTTGGTGAGTTTTTTTTACTCAGTTTGCAATTACATCTGTAACATATGTCTTTTTATCTACTGTAGGCGTGAAAGTAGCGGAGGAGGCTGAGGAAGTCGATATTTTCTCTTTTCTGTTCCTTAACCCGAATAATGGATTCCAATGCCCTCATAACTATAAAGACAGGCTTAGCTCATTATGGTCCATAATCCAATCTGTGAGCTCCCTGAATTGGCAGTGCAATGACATATCAATATTGTCCTTGGTAAGAGAGATGGTGGAAGTGCAACAAAAAGGCATGTAGAGGAATGTTAACAAAGTCACTGCAAGGGAGGAGAAGAAGAAGAAGGGGTAAAAAAAGAACATTTCTGGCTGGAAGTGAGCACCAGCTGGGAGAACAAGGCTGGAGCAGTGTTTCCTCTTTGCTCATTCACTTTGGCTGGTCCACCATGGCATAAACATTTCTCCCACTGCCACAGCACGCTGATTTATGCTAAGTACTCTGAATGTCATTAAGTAAAGCCGTTGTGTGAAAATGAGCTTTTAGGACAACTCGCTGCTACAGATGCAACAGATGCAAAAAGAATACACACACACACACACGCACACACACATATATATGAAAGAGTATACTGCATATCCGACTAAACAACAACCATAAGTTGATGGTTGCTTCAGGTTTATCCTTGGGCTCTCCCTCCATGCATTAAAAATATTAAAAGACAAATCATGGCAGTCAGGTAGCGTGTAAAGTTAGATGGCACAGAGATGTTCTGCCGCGCCGCAGGCTGTGTCAGGAACATTAACCTTTTATGTTCCTGTGACATACGGAATGTGCTTAATATTTATCTCATTTCGCGGCTTCCTGTCAGGAGCTTTACAGAATATTCATCAGAGTGAGCAGTTACCGACCCTACAGGCCAAAAGATGACCTACGCAGCCATTGCTGTCAAAGACACAAGCAGACACTGATGCTTAAACCAGGTCTGATGAGGTTTTTTTTTTTTTGCATTGCTAAATGTACCAGGTATTCTTGGACTAAAATCATTTAATTAATTTCCAGGAGATATCCCAGGTGGAAAATCAGCTCTTTGCTTGACTGATGTTCCCCTTTATTTTGCTGGAACAGCTCCACTGTTTGAGCCTGATTTGTTTCTTCTTGTTGTTGTTGTTTTTGAGTATTTGCTTGCTAATAGGTCATTTAATTGCTCCAAACAAACAATATCTTCCCGAAACACATTTCAGCACTGCCAAGTGCCCGCATCCTTGAACAATGACAAGCTTTCAGAGAGGACAGAATTAAAATTCAAAGGCAAGGCAGTTCATTTCAGTTCCAGGAGCCACTGTGTGAAAAACACTTGACTGATTTTAATCACATTCCTATTTTTTCAGCTTAGAGCACAGCATGAAAACCTGGCGGTAACGTGGACAGTGTTTTCATGGTGCAACAGCACCATCTAGTAGGTCTCTTTAGGTACCAGCTTTGTTCACTCGAGCCATTAGATAATAGCCTCTAAAAGCTGTGCCTTCCCTTCACAGCACCACTGGAATTGAAAACATGTATTTGCAGAATGGGCTTTTACGTAGAGTACTTTATCGCGTTGTCTGCTGTACACTTCATTCAGTTGGGATTATTGCTGTCTATATGTGCCAGCACTGTTCTGTTATTAGATTGCCAAACCAGCAGGGATGAGCCATGGGATGTGGTAGGCATTCATCAGATATCCCAGAATGTCCATCTGCAAGTCATTCCATCATTCTCCTCCAAACCAAAAACCAGAGTGTGAACAAAACCTGTATGTAAACGATAATGGAGAAGGAGATTATAATTGTACATTCGATATTAACATTAATTTGATAAAATAACTGAGGTCGAATTCAAAAACGCTGCAAAAGGTTTAATTGTCAGGCAACATCTACATGGTAACGAATACTGTCGAACCTGTATCATGTTGAGGTCGATTGAACTAGCTTCTTGATATTTTAATTAGATATTATTTTCATTAGGTGAGTTCAAATGTTTTTTATGTCAAACAGCAATTTAAAGTGTCAAAAATGGCCCTCTAAAAATTCTAATCAATCATATACTCTGACATTCACTGACTGCTGGCAGCTAATGCATTAGGTGCAACCTCAGTGAGAGCCAGTTACTGTATGATGTTACTGTTCAAGACAAACGTGCATCCCCTCATTGATGTACGTCCTCATTCAGGGGTTAGACGCTGACGTCTTTCGGTTTTTGTTTTTCCGCTTTTGCACAACAACAGCCGAGCGTGCACGACTGACCCTCACTCCCCAAAACCTGCAGCTCTCTCCATCATGTTGCTCTAATGAAGCCATTTATATTAGTGTCAAATGCGACTTTCCTCTTGCTGCGCCTTTTATCAATTTCACTCACAGCTGGCATTCAGGGAATGTGTGTGTGCGTGTGTGTGTGTGTGTGTGTGTGTGTGTGTGTGCACGTGGGGGTGAGACCATCATTAAAAATGCATTGCACCTCTCCAAACAGCGTCCTGACAAGCCACTCATTGCTCATTGGATATCAGTCATTAAAATTTAGCGGAGACGGCAGAGCACGGCCTAGGCGGTGGGTGTCAGGTTCCCTGTTCGGGCTGTGAATAAATTTTTCAAAGTCCTATTACCTCTGCAGGCATTAGTGCTGATGTGGCAAGGCTGCAGGGCCTGACACTGCTCTTGTCTGTCTGCGCTGGTGTTGTAGCTGAGGCGTGACAAAAGCCGAATCAACAATAACAACATGAGTCTCAAGGTGGCTGTACTGATTCATTTACTACTGGTTGTTGACCGGGCTGATTCTACAAAAGGTGGGTTTCTATTTGTCATCTTGATGGAGCAAAGCTTTGCCTCGATTGAAGCGCTTTATCTTACAAGCACTGGATGTGCAGAAAAAAAGTTGGACCGCAATTGTTCAGTGTCAGCTTGTAAGTCGCTGTCAGGGGTTATATTAGGCCGTTTTTAGTTTTTTGTCTCCAGTTTTATGAGCTAATCTCGTTTCTGGAAATGACTAGGTGTCAAATGTGGAGGGATCCTGGCTGCTCCATCTGGGAATATCTCCAGCCCAAACTTCCCAGGCATGTATCCGTACAACACAGACTGTTCCTGGCTTATTGTTGTGGCAGAGGGCTCCTCCGTCCTCCTCACATTTCACCACTTTGAGCTGGAGTACCATGCCAGCTGTGCTTACGACTACATCAAGATCTACAACGGCATATCCGAGGATGAGGGAAACCTCCTTGGGACATTCTGTGGTGACATCTCTCCTCCTCAGTTCACCTCCTCTTGGAATGTCATGTCCATCATCTTCCATTCAGACCGCCATGTGGCCTTCAGGGGCTTCAGCGTCGGTTACAGAAAAGGTACCTTGTTATAGTATGTGGCAGGGATCAGATGGCTAACTGCCCAAAACTTGCTATGACTTTTCTGACCTTAGACCTCAGCGCAGATCTCAAGAGAACATCATACAGAAACAAGACAAAATCTGCTGTTACACTAAAAGCTCTGTGAGCCTGGACCGTCTGTGGGGACAACATTTCTATTTTTTTCATATCTATATTAATACAACAAACGACAATCAGTGTATTTACAGCCTTGTATGTAAATGCCAGTTGTTGTCCATTATATTATATCAAGCAAGTTTCATCAATTTACATTACTTTACCCTTTAAAGCCCTGTCTGGAGGTGATTATCTGTATTAACAGTATCTGTGGGGTTAGGCTTATACTGAGTGCATGGACTTTGTTTTCCCTCCTTCCCAGATATGTGCGGTGGCGTTCTTACTGGCCTTTCAGGTGTAATCTCTAGTCCAGGCTACCCTCAGGAGTACAGCAACAATGCTGACTGCTCTTGGTCCATCCACGTCTCCAACACCAGCGTGGTCACCTTGGTCTTCTTGGACTTCCAGCTGGAAAACAACGAGGGATGTAATTTTGACTTTGTTGCCCTGTTTGATGGCCCGACTGTCACCCATCGCCATCTGGGCAAATACTGTGGGGCAGATGGACCTCCCAACATCGTCACCACCTCCAACCACCTTCTGGTGGTCTTCAAGTCTGACTTTAACATAGGCGGACGTGGGTTCAAGGCATACTACTACTCAGGTAGAAGAGTTTGATTAAATGATATCCAAACATAAATGTCATTACACCAGAATACTTACTTGAATCTGTGCGCAGCATAACACAAACTAACTTGTCGTGTCTTGCAATGAAAATGACATGTTTCTGCTGGCAATTTGTAGACACACTGGGAGACTGGGTAGACACACAATCCCTAACACAGACAAGGACGTACACACTGTTGATTGGTCTGACTTAACTCCGAATTGAATCCAGCTGTATCTTGTTTGTGAAATCTAAAAAAAAAGAAAAGTTGCAATTTCACCATATCTTGTCAGGGCAGAGACAAGATACAGTTTGCTGACGTGTGTGATAAACTGTAATAATTAACAGGTGAATGCCAGCAGGTCCTGACGGCTGTAAGCGGCAACTTCAGCAGCCCACACTTCCCCAGCATCTACCCAAACAACATCAACTGCCACTGGAGCATTACTCTGGAAGCTGGATATCGCATCAAACTCTTCTTCCCAGTAATGGACCTGGAGGAGCGCAACAGTCTCACAGGCGAGTGTGACTACGACTCTGTCGCCGTGTATGATGGGGGCAGTCAGACAGACACCCTGCTGGGGCGCTGGTGTGGCAGAGAGCAGCCGTCCTCTCTCGTCTCAAAGCGTAACAAGCTGCTGGTGGTGCTCAGCACGGACAGAAATGAAGCTCACAGAGGGTTCACTGCATCTTACCTTGGAGGTAGGTGTTCAGTATGTAGGCATCTGATCAATTTCTGCATTGCATCCTCTGCTGCTTACAAGGATTGTGTCAAAGTATGACCTAAATATGCTCAATGTTCCTGTCTACAAACAATATCCATGCATACAGTATGTCGCTCTGTAAAAAGTGAACTGTTTTTTCCCCCCTGTGATTCAAGTGGTGCCTGTAAACATTAGCTGTACAAGATCAGAATTCACCATTTTGATACCACAGCAGTCTTTGCCTCAGCTGGACCGTGAGAGCATCTACCTGGGAAACCCAACATGTGCGGCCCAGCTAACAGCCACCTCCTATAAGATACTCGCTCAATTTGTCAACTGTGGAACTGCGAGCCAGGTGACAAGCCATAATTTAATGTTACACCCAAATGAGCAAATATTTGTACAAGATCTGTGTTCCTCACGTCAGTTGATGCTGTAACTCCCCCGTCCCTTACAGAAACATAGGAACTTCACCATGCTGGTGAACAAACTCTACATTGATTTCTCTGATGGAAAGCAGCAGAATGTGCAAGAATATAAGGTGCAGTGTGACGCGCTGCGAAAGGTTGCGTCAGTGTCGATCATTTCATCTGAGGAGCGTCGTCTTGAGGAGCAGGCCCAGCAAAGTGACAACAATGGAGGTGACAACACAGAGAAGCAACAAGCTGAGCCTCATGATTTGAGCGATATCGTCTTCATCAGCATCTGTGTTCTGGCTGTTATTCTCATGGTGATAGCTATTGTTTGGCTGGTGTTGCTTTAGTAGTAGTACTAGTGTATACTGCACATAAACACTTCAAGTCTTTTCCAACAAAGACAGCACTCCACTGCTGAAGCTGTATTGTTCAGATTTTATATAAAAATGTTCCCATCAGTATAAAAACAAAGCAAAAAATACATGATTTACACCACACAAACATGATAAACAGTTGATTTGAACAGCTAGATTTTTTATCTGTTTTTAACAAAAAAAATAAAAAATTAAAAAAACTACCTTGACAACTTTCATATAAACCAGAAATCCAGGAGAATGCAGTCAGGGGCTAAGCCTTGTTTTAATCTTTGGCTATTTCCTGTATTTAGAGACGACCTGGCTGACTGACATTGTGTTGTCCTTCACTTTAATTCTGATATCAGTGTTGTGTTTAAAGGCAAACACAAGTGCCCTAACAGTCCGTCTGTATGAACTACTGACTAACCGGGAGCTCTGGTGAAACACTTCTCTCTCGATGACGTCGATAAGACCAGAATCCTCCTGTAAATCAGAGATACAAGAAAACACATACATTACTTTCAGTTTGTGTGCATGTTGAACTGCAAAACTGCACTGCATTAAACAACAAGTTGCAATTCCCGTGTGTCTGATTGGATTTAATACAAAAGCAAAACAAAAACAAAGTACAATTCAAATGACAACATGTTGTAGGCCCTTCAGGAATTTATATAATCTTAAAATTTCACACACAATGTAAACTGCCAATTAGAAGTAGAAGAGGTGGAACACAAATGCATTGCCATCACGCTGTTCTTGCTTGAGATTGTCTTTCTCACCTTGACCTCCAGGGCTTCAGACATTAGTCTCCTGGCGTTGCTTCTGAGTCCTTCAGATTGCTTGTCGGAGCGCACTTCTATAGAGGGCTTATTGGAATTCTCCTCAATGAATGTCCTCCACTCGGTGTAAACCTTTGCTGCCACTGAACTCACCTCTGGGTCCGGATGCTTTCGCATTTTGTTAACAGTGTGACCTTCAAAGAGACAGATTTCATTGTGTCCTAAATTTTGTGATTTTGATAATGGGCCTGGTACGCAAGTGCTAGCACAACACAAAGTGCATTTGTAACAATACACTTAATGCATAGCTAATGAGTACATTTAAATTGACACCAATAATCTGGCCAGTAACCTTATTCTGAAGAAACACTGTATTATGATCTTTACACAAATAGCTGAAGTGAATGATGTCATACTGGTTTCCATCATACCTATCTTTGTGGACTTGAGCACCTCCCTGGATGGGATCTTCTTGCTCAGCTCTGTCAGGGCAGACAGCAGGTTGTCTTTACTCTGTTGAGGCAGCTCCAACATAGATTTACAGCGCATGATGTCCTCGACCACAACCACCCTCTGTAATAAGAAGAAACATTTAGCAATGTGTGAATCAGTCTGTCATATAGTTTCAGGAATTCTTGACATTCATGTATGAATCCATAGCTCACCCGTAAAGATTCAATTGTAGCTTGTTTGTAGACCTTTTCGTGGCCTTTGGTTTTTTTAAGTGTTTCCCCCTTTGGAAGCCGCACTACAAACTTGTCCATTTTCAGCCACAAAGCAGGAAGCTACCTTGTGGTTGGCTTGTTGTCAAAACACTAATGCTAAAACTGTCAATTTAAGTAGGTAAAGCCTGGTGCTACACATAAGGTTATCACAACACAGCTAGTGCTAACCTCTGTTAGCAGAAACCTAATTAACGTAACCTTGCATACACATCGTTTATGAATGTATGTGTGCAATGCGTTGCTATCTTAGATTGACTCATGCGTCCATACTTCGCCAATAAAGTTGGATTTCTAACAATAACATAACAAATCTAGTGTTTGCTTAAGCTAGCAGCAGCCCAGAGGTTGATGTAAATAGTAGAGACCGATGATGCTTTTACGTGCGATCGGAAAAACAGGAGGCGCTATGGACCCGATTTATCATTACAATAACATTTAAGAAAGAAACCGTGAGTAATGGTTTATTTAGTTTTTGTTATTTCAAGGTTGAGATTCTTTCCTGTTTACACTATTTTGTGTTTTTCTCTATCGCTCAAAAGCCCGTCTTCTTCTTCTGTCGTCACAACGAGAGATGCCAGATGTCGGACAACGAGAGATGCATGAACTCATCACCATATACCAGGCAGTCTCGCGAGATAACAGACCGCTTAAAGGGGAGGAAGAAACGCGTTTGGTTTGTTTGTTTAGATTTTCGCTGACAAAATGGGGACGCGGTCCTACCTTGTCTGTTGTTTCGGACTCTTTGTTCTGCTGTCGCGCTCGTCGGCGTCTTCGGACGTGTTCGACAGCGTGTTAGGAAACACCGCCTCATGCCAAAAATCCTGTGAAATGACCTACAGTTTGCACACTTATCCGCGGGTGAGTACTCAGCTAGCCGAGGAAAGTCGCTCTCTGCTAACGTTAGCAAACATGTTTTGTAAGTTAGCCAAGCTAATTTTGGCCTGTATACACCGGCGCTGCTGCAACATTATGCTGTTTAAATTGGGTTTATTGCCGTGGGGCTTTTTGGCTAATGTTGACAGTGCGCCAAACGTTCACGGATGCGGTTGTTTACCGAGGCGATCAACCCCGTCCTCTGGTTTGTTTTCACAGGAGGAGGAACTCTATGCCTGTCAGAGAGGCTGTCGCCTGTTCTCCATTTGTCAGTTTGTCCGCGACAGCGAGGATCTAAACCACACCAAATCGGAGTGTGAATCCAGTGAGCTGAGCACTCATCCTCCTAATTAATTAGCCTTCATCAGTTACGCACACAGATGCAATCTTGTTTATGTAACACATGCACACACCCAGTTCAATAATTACACCTCCTCGTCTGAATCACTGTAATCCTGTTTTCACCATGTGTAATCTGTCACCACCTCCATATCTATGCAGCCTGTCGTGAATCCTACAAACAGTCTGATGAGCAGTATGCCTGTAACCTGGGCTGCCAGAGTCAGCTTCCATTTGCAGAGCAGCGACAAGAACGGGTATAAGTATGAAACAGTCACTCTGTGTTCAGTATGGCTCTCCAGATAAACATAGTGTTCTAAGGATTGTTTGCATTATGCAGTTGGAGGCCATGATGCCCAGAATTCACCTGCTCTACCCCCTGACTCTGGTCAGAGGATTTTGGGATGACGTCATGAGCCAGGCCCATAGCTTCATCACCTCAACATGGACGTTCTACCTTCAGGCTGATGATGGCAAAGTTGTTATTTTCCAGGTATTTAAATGAGTAGCGATCTAATCAAATACCCTGTATACAAACACATTTAAATTGTGTTCTGTGTAAATGTTTTTACAGTACAATCCAGCTTTGTCTTCTGTTAACAGACTGAACCCCAAGTCAATTTTTTCTCCCAGTTTGAACTGGAAAAAGAAGCTAGAGAGGAACCAGAGGAGCACAGTAAGCCAATTTTCTCACCTTTCATTTTAGAGCCATTTCTAATTTGGGCAGAGGAGCTGTGATTGACAGGAGCCATCATTATGAATGAACAGGGAAACTGTTTTTCATACTTTTGGACTTAAAATGGAAACATAATTATTTACTAACACATGTTCTTAAATTTGCCTGCATTGAGACATAATATTTTCATAAGCAATCCATGTGCTCCTAATGCATTGTGAGATATACGCAGATTATAAACATGTGCATTTTAAGTAACTTTTAGTTCTCATTTTCTAGTTTCTGCATTGAGCAGACCTGTTTACAAAGAATACCGTCGCACTTTAATCCAGGAGAGGGACAGAGACATGACTGGGGACCGTAGCCGTGGTGGTGAATTCAACTTATTCGGCTGTCTTTCAAGGTCAGTTGATGCACTTTTAACTTGATATCTGTAATTAGAATTTGCCTCAAGTGATATGAACACACAAGATTTGCTATTTTATTTGTTCTTACGTGGCATTGAATTGCATCTCTGCAGATGTCTCTATAGAGCACTCTTTCACCTTCCATCAGGTCTTAACATGAACTGTTGCATTTACTCATGAAAGCATGACTTTACAAAAGTAAAGCAGTGATGTTGTAATCTCAAATGAGCACAGAGGATTTTTTTTTTTTTTTTAAATTCCAGGAGCCCTTGGCTACCTGGGTGGATCCTGAGCACAACTCTGATTCTGTCTGTGTTGGTCCTGATCTGGATCTGCTGTGCCACTGTAGCAACTGCTGTAGACCAGTATGTACCTGCTGAGGTAAATTCATAACAAAAAAGCATAATCTGGGCATGTAAATGTTTTTATAGGTCCTGGATTCTTCACTGTTTGTTGCAGCCTTTTATAGTTATGTTTGCAAAGACAATATATAAGTATGATCTTGCACATTTTTCCAAAACAATAGTCATAATTTTCTTTTTACGTTTCAGAAATTGAGCATCTATGGTGATAGAGATTACATCAAGGAACAGAAACTGACTCCTTATCCAGCATCCTCCCTGCTGATCATCACCTCCAAGGGACCAGTGGAAGAGGCTGGGCCCCTCCCTTCCAAGGTGGACTTGGGACAGTCCAACATCTAGAGGCCAAAGTGGTAGCAGAGGAGAGACAGCCTCTTTTTAATGGATAATCTTCAGTTAATTTTTACATTTTGGCACAAGCCCTGCACTATTTGCAGTCTTAACAGGGGTTGGGTACTTCCAGAACATTTTGAGTCACTGACATAATGTCTCATCTCACATTTGATTATTTTAAAACAGTTTTTTCTGTATATTAGTATAAGGAGGCATTATAGTGTAGTGATGAAGGTATAAGTCATAAGTTTTTGGTTTTTCTCCAGCGTTCAAATACGCATTCACACTCTCTTGGTGTAGGTTTTTCATTGAATAATATTTAAATGAGCTGCTTGATGTGAACTGACAAGTTTTCTCCAAATCTCAACAGTTGGTAACAGATTGTGATTATGATGATGATAATGACTCTCCCTGTTTTTTTTGTTACTACTGCTGTAATTATTATATTAAATATTACAATAAAATGCTATGCTTTTGATCTTAGTTAATAGTGAAGGTACGTGCAGAAGGACTTTCCCACTGTTTTCTATTTTCATGAAGGATCACAATTAAATATAGTGGAGTGAAGTTAATGATGTCTTTGACTTTTTTTCCTATTACGCTTTGGTACAGCAGCATATTCATTCATACAGCAAATTGTGTACGAATGATATATGTTACTAACATGCAAATGGTTCTAATGCGAAGCAATACAACCAAGTACAAAAGGAAAAAAAACTTCTATTGTTAACAATGCAAATAACCTTGCTAAATATTTTTTTTAAACTGAGCCTAAATGTTGTCTGTTTAGTTCCTGCTCTTGCTGTACACTGCTCTTTGTGGAATGCCACATGGTTACATACCACAAGAGCTGTGAAACAATACAATATTCTTGCAGGACAATATGATGAGGGTGTGCACCTGTGGGAGGGAAGTGCCCAGACTTGGTGCTCTAAGAAGTGCACCAAGTGTTTTCTTTTATTAGAATAAAAGACATAAATGATTTTGACTTAATTTAACAGCCTAAATATATAATATACTCAGAAGAAGCAAGAAAATGAATTGCACCGGTCACGTGACCACATGGGCACGCGAGAGCTGACGACATTACAGAAAAAGAAAATCTTACAACTCAGTTTTGCCAGGTGACACACCGAGGGGAAATGGTCAGGCGGATAGTTTATTGTTATACATTATATATAATAAAATAATATCATTAATACGACTGCATAGATTTGTTCGTTTTTTCGAGCAAACGTTTCGACTTCCTGATTGTATACTTGGAGGTTGCGTCTGTCTGCCTTGCTAACTTCAAAATAAAAGTAATTGAAGTTTATTTCAGGATCGCATCATACTACAAAACCACAATTGATAGCAAGTATTTAACATGAATCAACACGTACAATCGCCATACTTAATTTGACGTGACGCGGTCAATTATAGATTTAACCTTTTAAAGTTCTTAACACTTATTTTGAAAAGAATTAGCAACGGAAAAGGTCTTGTTTACATGTCTAGCATATCCTGTCACAGACGGCGCTAGCTTACTTTAAAGGAGTGAAATGATTTCCATGGATTTTTGATTATAAATCCGTACAAAGGGTATTTAATATCTAAAATTAAACGTGTATTTCTTAGTACAAAAGCCGTTCTTGTTATTTTGCTTAACTGAATGTTTTAAGACAGTTGAGATAACTAGCTAGATGTTGATAAGCTGTCAAGTATTGACGTTGTCTTAACGTGTGTTCCTCATTGTTTACAGTGATTTTATTAATTTAATGAGGAAGGCTGGGAGGAAACAAACTGAAGTATTTTCTTTTCTCTGCAGTTTTGAAGACAGTTTTGAAGTTGCCATCGTGCAACACCAACTTTCCGATAAGTTACTGGGAGGCGGATTTGTGTGAATGGCGTCGGTAAATGATCCGTTTCAGTTTCAGGGTGTGTATCCTCAACCCTTTGTGTAGATAATGTTGCAGTGATTTTTTTTTGCTCCAGGTTACTGTTACTCTTAGTTATTATATAGTCAGTAAATACTTCTCTGCTTGTGCTGCTATGTGATGATAGCAACAGTAGTTTTACTGTAAGCCCGTCAAGACCTGTGATTTAATTTTTTTTCAATTCTACCATGCCATGAATTTAGAATTTGAAGAAGCTGGCAGTCTCTTTGAAGTCAACAGAGATGCAACCACCATTAGCATCGAGGATGACGATATTAAACCTGAGAAGCAGAGAAAAGCTGCAGGTTTAAATCCTGGTGATGCTGATGAGGACGGATTTGCCAGTGATGACAAGACAGAGGTCAGGAAAACTTATGATGTTCTGTTACACTTTAAACGATGAACTTCTTTTTTTCTAATAGCGTTTTGTTTTCTATTGAAGCTTCTCTCAGGGAAACAGAAAAATGCCCCTTTCTGGACACTGGAGTACTATCAACGATTCTTTGACATCGAGACCCATCACGTAAATAAATTTACTTTTTTTTAAAAAAAGGACTTTTAATCACACTGTCCACTTGTAACATATTTGCATTTTAATGAACATTTCCTTCAGGTGAAGGAAAGAATCTTTGGATCAGTGCTGCCATGGCCGGGAAAGAACTTTATTGAGGTCTATCTTCGTAGAAATCCTGATCTCTATGGTGAGCATTTTTATGTCTTAATGAGAGGTTACTACATGGAAACGAAAATTCTAATAACTGATATTTGTACATTCAGGGCCCATCTGGATTTGCATAACACTTGTGTTTGCCATTGCCATCAGTGGAAATATATCCAACTTTCTGGTGCACTTAGGCAAACCTAACTACAAGTATACCCCAGAGTTTCGAAAAGGTAATCACTCTTAGTCTTTGGCATTTGTTTCTCACTGTCTCAGCTTACACTTAAGAAGGAACTGCAGTTCTTTTTTTAAAAAAAACAACTTATTTTTGATCAACTGTCTTTTAGTGACTATTGCTGCAACAGCAATTTTCAGCTATGCCTGGTTGGTGCCACTTGCCCTCTGGGGTTTCCTGCTATGGAGAAACAACAAGAGCTTGAGCTTGGTGTCATACTCGTTTATGGAGATACTCTGTGTGTATGGCTATTCACTTTCCATTTACATACCTGCAGTGGTAAGATTGGATTTTTTTAATATTATAGAATAATATAATAACTTTTCAGATGCTATCTTCTTTCGAGATACGATTTCGTACCACACACATTTGTTTTTTCAATAAGGTCTTATGGATTCTCCCATTTGAGTGGCTGAGGTGGTGCTCCATCGTGTTGGCTCTTTGCCTCTCTGGCTCAGTGCTGGTGATGACTCTCTGGCCTGCAGTCAGGGATGACCACCCCAAATTTATTGTAGCGATCATCTCAGCTGTTGTGATGTTAAACATCCTGCTTGCTGTTGGTTGTAAGGTAAGTGTGCCAAATGATGCTGATGTTATGATGCTGCTTTTACATATTTTTTTCTCCTCAGTAGTATTAATTACAAATTAGAGAGATATGGAAAATAAATATGTTTGGGAATATCAAATGTTTAATGTCCTGCTTGGGTAAACAACATCTGCATTAATTCACTTGATGGGACTCTGTGTTGCCAGTGTTGGTTCAGGTAACAACTGGGTCACTCCCGTGTGACCATGGCCAAGCTTTGATCTATTTCAATCACAGACTGCACGGCACGGATATTTTTTTAGTGCCCCTCCCTGTGTGTTTCTGGGAAATGACTACACCTGGTAGTGTCAAGTTTACTCACACTCAGGAGACTCTCTTAAATGGAAACAGTGACCGCATGTGCGAACTGGTGTGACAAAGGGCTTTTAGCGTGCTTCTTAATGCGAATACTGTCAGGTCTGCCGGGATATCATATGTCCAGTCACATTCAGGTAATTAGTCTACAAAGTAAGCTGTGTCTGAAGGCTGACTAAGATGTATGGTCAGTAGTAATGCTGTATTCTCTCCTTTAATACTGAGCATTTTCTGGACACTTACTCTCAGACACTACAGTGTGTCTGAGAGTGTCTCCTACTCATGCCATTGCCTCTTTGCCAGATTCACTTACACTATTTGTCCTTTTTGTTTGGGTTTTCAGGCCTATTTCTTTAGCAAGCCAGAACCAATTCTACCTGCTGTCACCTCTGCTCCAGCAGAGGTCAAGGCCCCGTCTACGACTTGAAAGCCTGTCATTGTATGAAGGTAAACAATAGTGACACTGAATCTTTGGACTATGACCCTGTTACACAAATAATCTGATACACGTATGTCATATTGCTTTAGCTTGTGCCATGTCTGGGATATTTTATTATTGGCAATCGCTGTCATTAACAAGAACAACTTCCAGTAGTCGGAGCACAACATCATTGGCCTAATTTAGTTGCTTTGGCCCAAGCATGTGCTATTTTGCCCTGCTAGAGTAGAGCATCTGACACCGGACTTCCTGTGTGCGATTTCTCCTCCCCAATGCATGTTATTCTTTTTTTTTTAATTGCAGGTTCTCCTGTTGCCTTATTAGAGCGAATCGGGTTGCTGGGGTGATGATGTCATGTGTCGTCTCGATTTCTCCTGCACTTGGACATTCTTGCTCAAGATCTTAAACTCTAAAGCGTGTTCACTTGGTTAAACTGCGTGGCCTCTGAAAATGAACACTGCTTCAAGTATGGTATTTCTCATGGAATGGATTTTAAAAATCCTGAAATTTTATTTGGGTATGGTGTTACATATGTAAGATCTCTTTTGGTATGATACTTTCATGGTTTGTAGTTTTAATTGCAGTAAATATATTTTTCTATAATGACAACAAGATCATATGTATAAGCATGCAGGAGCCTTAACAATTCTACAGTAGCTGTTAATATTATATTTTATTCCTGTGTAATTTACAACATGCATAACTATTTTTGTAATAACTGCTGGAAAGCAAGTTTAGAAAAGTTAACCATGTATTAGATTAAAAAAAAATTCAATAAAAAGAAAAATTGAAAAACCTGAGTGCAACTAGTGTTTTGTCTTTGAGTTCCCAATGAACACATCTTAAATTCAGTGTTTTTATCTGAAGTCACTGTGTCAGAAGTTTGTGTGAAAATAAAGAGGGGAATTGTTCATTTGCATCATATAAAATGTCTCAATGTTATGTTTTAATTTCTTCAATTAAACTGGAACCTTTAGGTAATATAACCTTAAATCACCCCGCATGTGCAGGCAACATGACTCTTTACTGCCAGGCTCCTGATAGCACTAGAGGCATCCAGTACATTTCAACAGTTTCACATATTAAATATTTAAGGACAGGAGCTAACTTACAACTTTAACATTTCAAAGACAGGATCGAACTTAATCTTAGACATTTGGCTGCTGCTACCGTTTTCAAACTTGTGTCTTTGCTGTTGTGGTTGAGCTAACTGATTGATGGACAGATCACCTGCAGTGGAAATATTACTTATGTATGTAGAGCCTCTTTGTACAAGCACACTCCAACTATGTGTAGTCAGCAACTTACATGGGGGATCTAGTTTTGGGCTGTCTTAAATATTTTTCCACTGATAAACAAGGGCAAAGGTTTTTAGATTAATTAACAAAGCTGAAAAAAAAATTGTGTCACTTGAAACGGTGTCAAAAGGGTGGCGCTGCCCTAATTAATGGTCATTCTAGCCCCAGCTTTGAGTTACACAGGAGCGGACTGCCAAACAGATAACCCTTCAAGAGGAATGTCACCTGCCTTAGTCTCAGGTATGCAGTCCCCAGTCTCTGCTTGTGGATTTATTTACCCAACTCTCAAGGAATATTAGAAACTTTTCTTAAAAGATCATTTCTTTTCAATTGATCTACTTTTTTCCACCATATTGTAATTTGGCAACCTTTCCTTAGGATGGCTACTCCAAATGGGAAAAGTGAAAAAGTGTCCAAATTTGAGACACTGAAACTTCTGGAGAAGTGCAGGAAGGAAAGAGACGACGCCATGCACAGAGAGAGCGTGCTCCGGGAGAAGCTCCGGCAGTACGAGTCACGGCTGCGTTCAACCGAGGCTCTCAAACAGAAACTGAAAACTTTGACCTTGGACAACAAGGAGCTGAGGAAACAGGTGAAGACTCTTCGCACTGAGATTGGACTTGAATGCAGCCCAAAGTTCAATGGGAAGACCACAAAGGATATCATCTGTGACTTGCATGATAAGGAGCGTGAGTGCAGCTCCTTGGTGGAGAAGACTGGGAAGCTGAGTCTGACCATTGATGATCTGACATCAGAGCTGGCAAACACCGTCACCTCAAAGACTCTTTTAGAAGACCAAGTTCAGTCTCTGCAGCAAAACCTTAAGGACATGACAAATAATCAGCGCCGTCTGCTGAAGTTGTGGGAAGACAAGAAGGCTCAGAGGGAGCAGCTTGCCCTCCCTGCAATAACCCAGAAGCCTGGACAGAAGCCATTTGTCCACAAAGCAATACAAACTGAGATGTCTATCAGCTCATCCCAGAGGCTCCCGGTCAATGCTTTTGAGACCAGGCCATTTTCACGGGACAACGACAAAAAGACTGTTTTAGATAAACACAGTTTCCCGACTTATGGAAACGGCTATCATCATGACAAGAAATCTTTAATGCATGATGAACCTAAAGGAATTCAGAACTGATTGTATACAAGCAGAAGAAAGTAGGCACATAAACACCGAAGCTGAGTTGATATAGGAAATAATTAATGGACTAATGTTGAATGTGTTTGTACATGGAAACAAATGGTGAAAAAGGAGGTATAATGTAAACATAAAAACATGAATTTTCTAGTGCATGGTGTAAATTAATGACATTGTTATACCAGAACAAGAGCAAAAATGCTAGACAAACAATATGTCATATTATTATGCAATTTAGTTTACATGGAAAATATATATATATATATGAACAGGCATATAAAGTTCACACAATGTAAGTGAGAAATACTGGCAGCAGGCAAAAAGATGGACTACTATTACGCGGGGGTCCTTCAGAGGTCTTTTGACTGCATGTGGCGCGATATGGGAAACTGAAGAAGTAGTTTGACAGCTGGAGAGCTGAGGGCATTTTAATCACCGTTTGGCTCAGTGTTTCCTCAAGCGACATGTTTTCCACAGAGCAACGTTGCTGGTCTATCCACAGGGTGAGTGGTTTGCCTCACAAGACCGCTTTCCTCATCCATAAAAGGAAAATAAATGTCCCGAGTGTGCTAGCCTGCTAACTAACTAGTTACCAACTAGCCTCTGAGTTTATGCTAGTTTTGCGTGAGTGCAGCTAACATAGCTATAGCTTTTAATAATACTATGTATTAACATAGTAACCATGGTAGAGACGAGAATAAGAAAATGCAGTATTTCACAGCGTTACACGTAAAGAACCACTATAATGGGAAGTTTTGACTCGCAGATTCATTGCTTTTTCTTCATTTAGCCCGCAGGACGTTTTTCTTTTAAAAAGTAAATAAATCTCGGCGCTTCTGTTTGCAAACTTCAGTTTGTGAATGTGACAGATCACATACAATGATTAAAATCGCAAAATCCAATAAGAAAGCATGTAAATAATCATAACGCTTTCTGAATTATTATAACTTTTTTTACAACACCAGAAATGTACATATTTTGAAAAAGCAGTTTCAATGAACAAAAGTTTCTTTCGCAGATGGACAGAAAATACGAATATATATACAGTATATATATGCAATCCAGTGTATCAAAAATCAATGCAATTTTTATGTATAAGTCATGCTTATAAATTCATGCTTTTATATTGCGCATAATAACTATTGACTGTTCTGTCAAGGTAATTTGCTGGAGAGCTGCGGCCAGTGTCGCTTGGGCTGTGCTGCTGTTGCCACCTGTCACAGCAGTGTTTGTCATCCTGAGCAGGTTCAGTCTTCTCCACCCCATTCACACTGTGTCAGGTCTGTGGCCACATTTGTTTTGAGATTTGAGGAGCTGTGAGAAGAATGAATTAAGCCTAACTCTTTGTTTTTACCTGCAGAATGCTTCGCTCTGCTAATGAGCGCGAGTGCTATTTTTTCCTTCATTCTGCTGTGTGGAGTGATTCTCATGGTGGGGTTCCTGAACCTGGAGAGTTATACAGGTGAGGGGCATGGCATCGATATCAGGCATCAGAGTATATGCTTTCTTAGGGACGTTCGCGGCTTATTTAAAACATTCCCATCAGAATGATATTTACATCCCAGTTCTGTAGTTAAGTATGTTATGATATGTTTCTGGGACGAGTTTCAATAACATAATTTGTGTACATGTAAAAAAAAAAATCTTGAAATCATTCTTTCTTTCCCGTAGTAATCCCAACCATTCCATGTTCGAAAATTGCCCTGTTTGGTCAACTGCTGCACCCTCGTCAAGTTGTCAACTCTCTGGTCCACTGTGTCATGGGAATAATTGTGGCATGGTGTTGTGCTGTCACCATTGGGGGCAGATATGAGACACTCGGCTACCAGTGCATACAGAGTGACGGGTAGGCAGCTACCACACAAAACTATAATTTATGACTTTACAGTACCTGCTCCAACTGTTGCCTAACTGCCTCATTTTTTTTAACATTTACAGTTCCCCTCAGATGTGTCTAAACGAGTATCACCTTTGCGTCCTGCTGGCTGGAGCCTTTGTTGGATCTTGTCACAGTCTCCTCGGTGTGATCCACAACTTGAACTATGTCTCCTTCCACACTGTTCAGGTGGGTTATATATCTACAGTTTTTAAATGGCTTGTTCTCAGACAGACTGTGACAGTGCAAAAATGCTTCTGCTGTCTCTAAATATGGTTTACAATTCTGTCAGGCCACTAATTGTTGTTTATCTTTTTTTTTTTCCCTCAGCGATACAAATACCTAAGCTTCAAGGGATTGCTGCCGTTGGTGGTGAAATGCAGCGCAACCCAAGCACTTTACTCTGTCAGGAACTTCATTGCTTTATATTACTTTTTGGGTAAGCGAAGTACGAGTGTACTTGAGATCAATTATTACCTTGGTGTACTTAGTGTACTTTTCTATGCAAATTTACTAACAGATAAATAAAATAATTTGACTGAATAGGATACATTCCAAAAGCATGGATCTGTAAAACACTGAATCTTCATCTGAACAGGTCAGTATAGATTTTTTTATATTGTATGTAATTTATTTCTCTGGACTGATTTAAAGTATTTACTTGTATATGTTTGCATGCGTTTGCCTCCTCCAGCTCCATCCACCCTCTTGACAGCATAGCTGGACTGCTGGACCTCTCCTTGCTCTACCACTTGTGGATCAGTGCCACCTTTCTCCTCTTTACATGGTATATTACATTGCTGCTCTTCAGGATCTTTGTCACTGAGGTATGTGGATCTTTTGGAAATAAAATATATATACAGCCCCTTAATATTGGGTCAAGGCACAATATCATGCTTTTGTTATTTTTTGTTCTTTCTGTTGTTTTTTGTGTAATTTCTAAGCTAATTAACATTATTTGCTTTGTGCAACTCTGATGGATCAGGGTACCACTTAAACCTTAAGAATTTCATGGTCAGCATGACTTGTTTTCATTTACACTTACAAAGACTCTAGGGGGCAGCATTGTCATTGCTTTGAATGTCAATATTACATTCAAAGCAATGACATACATTCAATATTTGTACGTTATTGGACTTATGTTTCTCTAATGTGATTTGTTGAAGAACTACTTCTGGAGCCTTATCTTGTGTGCTTCTTATCAGGCGCACAGTTTTCCAGTGGAATCATCTTTTACTGGAGATGCCCACCAGTGTCTTCCTAAAGTTTTGACTGAGAAGCAGCCAACAATATTAAAGGTTGGTAAAGAAAAAAAAAACTGCTTCTCTCAGGTTTACTTCTCTTGTTCACCAACTAATTTTCAGTATTGGGTATTATCACTTGTCCCCCAAATTTTAGTTCCTTGCTCTGCAGGACTTGGCTCTGCTGTCTCAACACTCCCCATCACGACGCTGTGAGGTCTTCAGCCTCAGTCAGCCAGGTTTGTCGTATGATTATTGCAGAGGTCCTTATCTGAACTACTTTTTTCGTGTGTAAAATAATTGATATCATAAAAGAATTGATATTCAGCCAATCAGATTGCTTTTTTTTTTTTTTTACCAAAAACAAAATGTATTTATGTTTTCATTTGTCTTTGTCAGGGGGCCATCCTCATAACTGGAACGCCATCAGTAGAGAGTGTTTGTCTCTGCTCGCCGATCTGACCCAAAGACTAGTGGCCTATCATGACACCGTGGCAACCAATGGCAGGGCCAAGTCACTGTCTACTGGGAGTGAAAGGAAGACTTCCTCTGAGACATCAAGTAAGTTGTCGTATATCAGTTAAGATTAATATAATATAATAACTTGCAGCATTTTACTTTCTTGTACAGCATGAGCACACAGAGTAATCGCCTTGTTTGGGAGTAGTGTAGGAAAAAAACATAAACCATGTTATACCTTGTTTTAAACTTAACTGTGGAAATATTAAAACGTAATTGTTTATTAGCTCTGTTCATTTTCCATACAAGTAACATCAGGCACAGAGGATTTGATGTCTCCTCGGTCCACTCTGCTAATGAAAACTCCAGCCTCAGTCTTTGCCCGCTCCATTGTCAGAGGCCCACAGAGCCCTTTGACAGCACCATTTACGCCAGACCTGGACAGCCCCTTTGCTTCTCCAGCCCTGCGGAGGCTTACTGCTCCAGTAGAACAGTGCTCCCCGTGGTACGGCACAGTGCAGAGTCCCCACATCATGAGGAGAGCGCCAAAACTCTGGTCCACTTCCACAGGTGAGTGGAGCCTGTCTTATCTGTTATGCAGTTCCTCAACTGTTAATATGAATAACGATTCAAGTTTTTTCCACTTTGACTGTGTCCTTTGTTTTACTGCAGATTCTCAGGTTAATGGCAGCCCCCCACCATCTGCTGCTTCAGTTACCAGTTCCCAGCTGACAGCCTCCAAACCGAGTCTCCTGGCTCAGTTCCTGCAGAACCGAAAAGAGCAGGTACTTTATTATTTGGTGTAATTGTTAATTTGTCCAGTATTGTGCTTTTGAAACGAGGCACTTCACACATAACTGTGGTATTATCTTACAGCAAACCTTTGCTCATGTCGAAATTACAATACTCCCTCGTGCCTTCGTGGCAGAACCACTGGAGGAGAATAGATTCCTGACTCACTCATTAAGTTCTTATCGGTAGCTAAAGTTTTCATGAGGGTCTTAAGTGTGAAAATGTATGACATGTGCTAAGTGTGTCGGCTAATTGTGATGCAAAAACAACTCTACGCTTAATTGTCCCATTCAGGTTAAAAATTTCTTGGCAAAGCGGGCGCTGATAATGTATTTATTTAACAAGGTAAGGGTGCGTGACACGTGCATGCTATATCTCTTTTAGGCTTTAGATCACCGATGGGCTCGCTGCATGTTCTCGTTCTGCACTGTAAAGTTTCATTTGGTTTTAACAGCTCTAACAACCTGGTGGCCCTGCAGGCATCACTAATTTAACACCTCATTGGGCCTGATTGTTCAGGCCTTACTAATGTCTTTCATTTTCTTTCATTCGTCTAGCCGTCATAAGAAGCCTTACTAATTACCTGAAAAGCTTGAATTAAGAAGATGCATATGTTGTAATCTAATCTTTGGGAATCTTTTCTTTGATCTTATCAATGTGAGACTGCTCTTTTTTCATGAAGTAAAAACTAGTTTGATACAGCTGTTTGAGTTCTCTCTTTGTTTTTCTGTATCTTCCTTTAGTCATTTAGTGCATGTGTGTGTAGTCTAGTTTCACTAAAACATCTCCAGCCAATATTGTCCTCATTCACTGGTCTGAATCCGCAATACCTCATTAAAGCTCCTACTAACTGACGTTGTATGTTGCAGCTTCCAGAGGCCTCCAGTCAGGCGCTGTTTGCAGACAGCCAGGCCCACATCTGGGCTTTAGAAGGTAGGAAGAGACGGTGGACTAATACATTTTCATTTGATATCGTTTTACAGTCTCCAAACTATAACATGTTCATTCACTCCTCTAATATCCCCCTACAGGGCTGTCTTACCTTGTTCAAGCCTCTTACTCAGAAGACCATTATGGTGTTGTACAGACTACATTACCCAGCATTCTCAGTTCTATGCTGGTCCTACAAGAGGTAAGTTAGGTGCATACTCGGGGTTCAGCGACTGCCTTTGGCTTATGATATTTATTGCTCACCAATACAACAATGCCCTAAGACTACAGTTGTGCACACAGACTACAGTTATGTCCTTTTCATCTTTTTCAGGCTGTGGACCGTCACTTCAAGCTGCCTCATGCTTCAAGTAAGCCCCTCAGGTCCACCAGCAGCATGGGAGACTCAACTTACAAAACACTGCGCTTTGCTCTCAGGGCCACACTCAAAACCGCCATCTACAGAATAACAACCACTTTTGGTGGTCACTTAAAGTAAGGCCTAGGATGATTTATTTATTCATTTATGTTTCACTCACACGTATATATTTTGGACATTAAATTTATCATCTTCAATCCTTAGCGCTGTTCAGGTTCCAGCAGAGCACCGGAAGAGACTGCAGCAGTTTCTTGAGTACAAGGAATAACATGTCTGACACTCGGCTTCTTCGCCTCTGGATTCTTATCAGCATGAGGTGATGTGTGTGAACACACTGGTTTACAGGAGACAACAAGCTAAAGCCCATGATAGTGCATCTTTTAATATTTATGTCTGCACTATGCCACAGAGGATTGTATTCTGTAGGGTAGATCACATCTACCATGTGTGTGAGGGGGCAGGACTCCACCTGACAGATCAGGGAGCAGCTGTTAAATGCTATTGCCGTCTGTTTTTGGGATTGAGACCAGCCGGCTGCATGAATTATCAACTCGTTCTAAAAGATATTTCTTTCATTAGTTTCACTACTTTTTTTTATTGGGATGAGTTGTGAAGAGCTATTTGTATAGCAGTATGCTTCATCTGCTGTCCTCTTGAGTTGTATCCTTATGATTTCAAAACACTGTGTTCGCAATGAGATGAGTTAAAGGGCCCAAATTGTTAAAGCAGCCAAAGAGCTCTTTGGTTAAGAGGTGTAAATTACAAATTACACAACACCATCCTGGAGAAATGGTTTACAACTGTATAAATCAGTCTGGGTTTGTCACCTGCAAACACGCCGTAATTAAAATGTACAAAGCAGTAAAACGTGTAAATAGTTTTGTGTATGTGAAAAAAAGGCTGTCAGTCATGTCAGATTAAGATGAGTACGTGGTGTGAATGATTACAGTTGTGGGTACATGTTTTGTTGCTGCCAACATGAATTTGAGTTTTTACTTGAAACACTTGTTGAATAAAAAGAGATATGAAGCTCAGGTGGCAGGTGTTTGTCATGATTCACGAGATACCTTGTAGCAGACTTGTATTATGGTGTGGGGTCTGGTAGAGGTCTAGCTTGACCTATTCTTAAGGCCAAATTCATGTTCTCTAAATTCACTAAATCAATAATCAGTGTTAACAGTAATAACGAAGAATAAAATGAAAAGACAGCAACATCAAGAGCACTTTCTTTTTGTTTATTGCACAAATCGTACATATTTCCAACTTAACTGGTTGAATGCAACATTAGGCAGTGATGGAAAAAGAATGTCCATCAAGACCCTTATGTATATAAGATGCCAAAAATAGCCAGTGGGAAAATTCTGAATATAACTGTCTCAAATGATGGATCAAGTTATAGAAAGGAAATACTGTTTTTTTTCTTTTTCTGAAGAAAGAATCAAAACTTCAATACTTGAAATGACAGTGACTCTGTTCATAACAGAGGGATGTCATTCATAAAAGGAAACATGATGCCTCAAGTCTTTTGTTTTCCCAGGAATTTAAAAGTACTTTGTCCTCATATAGAATATAAACCTCTGCATCAATACCAATCTAATGTTTCAACATCTTTTTTTCTTTGAAGTCAAACAGCATTTGCTAAAGTTGTTTTTTTTTTTTACAGTTTTAATATATATTTATATATGTACATATATATTCAACTAACTAGAGTTCTCATAGAAAATGAGAAAAGCTGTATTTTATCGCTCTCACACAACAAATGACTGGCAAGCATATTGACCCGACCGACCCCCGTCCTCCTCTTTGAACCAATGATAACACACAGACAGAAGCGTCCCCACGAGTGATGTGCTGGCTGCAAACATCCAATCTGATTCAAAAGTGTGTCTGAAAAAATGTCCCTGTGCAACTCAGGGGAGATGTTAGCATCACAAAAGGATTTCAAATAACCTCATGATCAAGAATCCACTATCACCTCAGTCACGACCGGCTCATGGGCTGTGTTTCATAAGCAACTGATCCAGGTTGGTTCTGCTCTTTAAAAAAAATAAGAGCCAATTGCAGTCCTTGTTTCCAATGCACACACTGAAAACCACTTAATTTCGTGTTCAGTGAGAAGTGAACTCACGTGTTCCTGTCAAAGAATTGTGTCAGGATGGAGCGAGTGGGGTCAGAAGAGGAGGGAGAAGGCGGAAAGGCTGGTGGAAGCAAAAGGAAACTCCTTCCTCACTCAAGAAACAAAGTGCAAAATAACGCCCCTCCCCACTCACACAAAAAAAACTGAAAAAACAGAAAAAAGAAACAAACAAATCTCCCCAGTGGACTCTGTAATGAGATAGGAGACAACAGCTGCTCCTCTAAAGAAAATGACACGGTCAGTGCACATTTTTTTGTTGGCGTCTCAAACTAAAGCATCCCTGATTCAAAGTGCACTCAGTGGTGAGGGGGAAGGGTGAAGGAGGGAGGAGGGGAGGGAGTAGCTGAGGGCAGCATGTAGGGTTATGCAGCATGTAGAGTTTTAGCAGTCCCCTGGGAGCAAACGTGAAAAAAATGCAACTAACTGCTCAAGCTCGGGACCCGATATCAGTATGGAGGCTGGGGCGCTGGGGCAAGGGTCGCTGGGGCTTCCCTCACAGAGTTCAAAGGTTAAAGAAAGTCACATTTAGGGGATGATTTGAAGGTTGGAGTCTGCGCTCTTCCTCGCTGCTGAAACCCCTCTTCATCAGCTCAAGAGCAAGAGGTGTGTCAATAAAACACGAGGGATGGTGTGCTGGTGATGTATAGTTTACTACAGGGGGCCTAACACTGGAGGTGCCAGTTGCCATACACACACAATACAGAGCTGTGGGCCTTGGCAGAGCATATAGATATTGTATGGACAAGCTGGGGCCTCCAAGTGGTTCATAGGGATGTGAGCACTCGGTAAACCTTCTCAAAGAGCATAATTCAAAAGTATGTATGCAGACTGAGGTCGCCACGTGCACACTCCTAACTGCTGGGAAACCAGGCGTTAACACATCTGACACTTTGCTTCAACAGCATTTAAAACTAAATGTATGTGTTTATCTGTGTGAGACTGTAAGTGTGAAAGAAAAAAACAAAACACCCAAAGTCTGTGGCTCATCAGTGTTTGAGTGTGCCAGTGTGTCAATAGTGCTTGCCTATGTGCATCAATTCAAGGGCAATAAAGTGTGTATGTCTGTGTGTATGCATGTATGTATGTATGTATGTGTGTATGTATGGATGTGGCTCAGGAGGACATACACTGGACATGGTCTGGACCTCCTTCCTCTTCATCAGAGGAATCTGGAGAGCTCCAGGACTCATCTGAGTCTGGGTCTGCGCCCTCACGATGGCCCTGCATCAAGACACAGAGAAAATTCAACTGTGACCATATAGATTTTAACAGTTCGCACTGATTATTAATCTCGTAAACCCAGCATGTAAACCCGGGCTTTGAAAAAGAAACACTCTATGCAAAATCACTCCTTCAATCAGATTCTGTTTACTTCCTAAACTTTGTTTTAACAAACTGAAAAATAAATAAATTTCAACTTTCGTTTGTTGTAGCGTTTGAGAACGTACCCCGGTGGGCCGTCTGTTCCTCATGTGCCTCATTAGGAACCACAGCAGCTGGGTGTCGTACTGGTCACCATGGCGCACGCTGTCTTCGTCTCGCTCCCGCTTGTTTTTTTTCATCACCTTTGCAAAACACAACACATCCATAATTAGAGATGGGAATGTGGTAAACAAGACTGTGCATGTTTCCTTAAACATGTTCCGGAAACTGAATTCCTCTACTTTAGCAGGACTTTACAAACTTTCCATCCCAATGTTGCTTGTGAGGAGTGGGTAAAATATCATTACCTATGGCGTGAACAAAATAAAAAACTATATATACAGAATGCAATACAACACCTCTTTTAGACCCTTGAGTCCTGTAGGGCTTTCAGCAGTGGGAGCCCACAGTTTGATGTCGTGGTCTAAACCACTGGTGGCCATACCAGGCAGGTGAGGATGAGGCTCCAGACAGTTCACCTGCAGTTAAAAATGAGCATGAGTTACAATTTGATGTAGCTGCAGGTAAATCTGGGCTGACAAAGACACAGCTGTCAATATTTCATATCCAACTCACCACTCCTCCTCTATCTCCCTCCATAAACTGGACGATACGAGCAGAATACTTGTCCCACAGGTAGATATGTCCGCAGTCACTGCCACTGACCACAAACTCGCTGCATGGGCCATAGAAGTTCACCCCCTTCACTGTGAGCAAGCAGTGATGATGGGAAAGGATCATACAGGAGGAATAACGTCCAGCTAACAGCCAAATTCTTGTGACTGCACCTGACAAAGTCTGATTTCTAAAGCAGCAGCTGGTTATAAAGGTCAATCATTTACTACTGTGAAGCCTTGACAACAGAATACGTGTAAAACCTGTGGCATTGTTGCGGTGTCCCTTATATCTCCTAAGATAGTCAGCCCCATCGCTGTGGTTTGAGTCAAACAGGTATATGTCCTCATCGTTGTAACTGGTCAGGAGCTCTGGAGAAACAAAGGGGATCAAGGAGACAGTGGCTTAGTTTCTTCTGATGGCAGGGAAGCTTTCATTATCACTGCAATAGACATGTGTTTGTTTTGTTTTCGTTGTGCAGGTGATTTACCTGTGCCGTCATGACTGTACACAAGGCAGGTTATGTTGGTTTTGGACTCACTGGACACCAGATGTGAAGGACAAAACTTTTTCAGCACACCATTGTTATCATTCTCGTTAATCTTCCTCTGGTCATAGATCCTAAGGAGAGTGAGCAGAAAAAAAAAAACCCACAACATTTCTCTTTATCCCTATTTCTGTTGGATCTCATTAATAAAATAGGCAGATTTAAAACGAGAAGCTGGTTCCTACCTCACATACTGATCTCTCCCACCCACAGCAAAGTGTTGTGTCTTTGCTGGGTTAACATAGATGGTGTAGAGCCCAACCTTTTTATCACCCTCCTTTACAACCACCAGTTTACTGCCAAATAATTGTAAGGAGACACAAATAATATGGGTTACAGCAAGTGGACAAAGTCTCAAATCATGACAACACCGTGTTGCAAATACAGGAAGCCTCACAAAGAGGAACATGATTAGAGGTGGACATTTAATACTGAGTTTGTTTTAATATTTGTCTGGATGACTGCACCAGTCTTTAGATTCATAAATAGAAACTTGATTAGATGCTATTTATTCAGAGCTGCGGTATTAATGGAACTTAATCAAGCTATTATGTTCGCAGACAGATTTGATAATGCTTTTCATTTCCTGTGGTTGACAGACGTTAAAATGTGGTTAATCCTCACTTGGCAGGACGATCTAGACGCAGGTCGATTCCAAACACCACGGCGTCCTCTCCGGCAGACAGAAAGGAGCAGGGCGAATCTGGCTCCAGGGCCAGCTGAAATCAAAGAATGCAAATAATCACACACAGATGAGAGAGTGTACGCCATTAACAGTCCATTAAGCGGCTACCTCAAACACACACCTTGTGTGCTGCCCCCTTATGCTGTGCTACCCGCTTGGTGTTCTTGCAGCGTTGTGTGGCCGAGAGCTCAGCCACTCTGATCTGACCGTCTCGAGCACACATGGCCAAGGTGGAGTCTCCACTGTGAGGCAGGAACTTTGCCTATTTACATTGGAGGCAAGAAGACAACTCACTTTAAGACCACAACACATTTTGATTAGTCACTTAGTTCAGTCAACTATTTTATCTAATTTATTACTGATAAATATCAAGTAACCATCTTCATTAAATTTAAAATTGTATACGTTATTTACCTTTTTGGGCAATTCCTCTTATAATTACTGAACACCAATCCTTTCATGTGCATCTTTGCTCTCAAAAGGTAAAGAATTTATAAAACACAAATAGTAATTAGCTTTTTCACAATGAAATAATTATTTTATGCTGTTTAGTGCGCAAATAATCATTAATCCATGGTGCGACTGCATGAAATTTAAACAATTCATGAAATGCATTTCATCAGTTACCTGAAAGACATTGCTCTTGTGGCCGCTGTCAAATTCCAGCTCAGCATGGCGGATGGCCCAGTCCCAGATAACAACTCGCAGGTCATCGCTGCCTGACGCCAGGCGTGTGCCTGAAGGGTTGAAGTGCAACGTGTTGACGCAGCCGGTGTGCTTCTCCAGGCGGCCTTGGAGCTCCAGCCTCTGCACAAGGCCCCTGGCTCCGCACACACGCCTCACAAACTGGTGCGAGTCCCTGCCGATCTCCCTGGAACGCAGCGAGGGTACCGCCCGCCATATGGGCCCGCGGAGATCACACAGCTCAGCGCCCAGCCATGCTTCCATGGCTTCATCGTCATCTTCTTCGTCTCTCTGTTCGTCGTCTTCATCCTCATCGTCATCCTCGTCTGAGCTGGAGGAGTGGTTTGTGCCACCGCCGGGTCTGTTCCTCTTTCTAGCTGCCCTTTTCCCACCATCTTTATCCTTTGCCCTTTCCCGTCTGCCTCCCTCGCTATCTCTCTCACCATCCTCAGTCAGGGAGTACAGGCCGCTACCATCCATGCTGTCCGTGTCTTCCTCCACCTCCTCCTCCTCCTCCTCTCTCTCTCCGTTTGTGCCCATCTCTCCTTCCACACCTGGCATAGGCCCGTCTCCAGACGCCCCTACAGTTTCTTTTGGAGCTACACAAAGTGGAAAAAACAAAAACAAAAAGGTAAAGTAATGTCTCTGTCTCACATAGAAACTGAAGGTTAATTTTGATCTTCAACATTCTCAGGCACGCAAACTGTCACATATGAAACATTTATCACTTTCATAATATAAATTAAGAAAACTGTGACTTTACCATCTTGAGAGGAAGACTGTGTTTGTTCTTTGCTTCCAGAGGCATCTCCTTCCTTGTGCTGATCCTCCCCAGGTTCCTTCTCCTCAGAGACACCTGACAACACCAAACATGCCCTGTGATTAGAGTATTGGTTTGGGAAAGCACCTGTGCAAAAACTCAGGTCATTCTCTGGCACTGCTCCTTTACCGTTCAGCTCAGTGGATCTGCTGTCAGCTTCAGCCATTCCGTCCCCTCTGTCCTGCGTCGACCCGAGGAAGAACCTGTCACACACAAATACACACATCACATTTACTCATTAACCAAATTGCAGAGTGAGTGTCTAAACTATAAAACAACTAGAGTGCGTCAGTGAGGCGACTGGGTTCACTGTTGTCAACACCGTTAGCATTGTGGCTTCCAAACTAAGTTAAGCTAATGTTACTACCTTTCGATCACTGCACATAAACAAACCAACTCGCTTGCTAGCTGGATCACAGGCCTGTCTAATGTTGCTTTGTGGTCTTAAACACAGGACTGTCCCATAACACAACAACGAGCGCCCGGCTGTCAAATGTTATTGACGCGCGCTAAAGCTAACTAGCATTTCCGAAGCTAACAAATATCGAAACTAAAATACCACTTGTCAGCTCCACTGGTCAATCGAACAGCTGGCTGCCCGAAGGCGAGCAAACGGCTAGCACTGCTCGCTACCTAGCACAGCTAGCGTTACCTCTACTCGAAGGCCCGACGAGGCGTACTTCTCAGTTAGTCCTAATCTTTTCCGCAGATTTAATATCTCCTCCTCACTACTTAGTGGTTGAGCTAGGTTCCTCGACTGGGGTTTTTCTGGCGGAAATTGCACGACATAGGGAACGGGTGCATGAAGCTTTCGGTGTAAGGTGGAATCAGAAGATACGCTAGCAGCGTCCACACAAGGTTGGCCACTCTGTTTATGTTTTGACGGTTCAGCTTCTTTATTTGTGCTTCCATTTCCGGTGTCGTGCTCGCTTCGACCCCCCTCCTCCCGGAAGTTTACTGAGGAGAAACGCTAATACTACACAATAATAATAATAACAAGAAAAATGCTAATAACAATAATAATATCATCATAACGAGTATACCACTACAAATAATAATAATTATAACAATAAGACGACGAAGAAGAAAATTATTTTCCAGCACGGCATTATTTTATTATTTCTAATTTGATTTTATTCCATTGACACGTCTGTGTCATTATACTAATGGGACAGCATCTCATATTACTGTGTATAAAATACTGTGTGTATTTACTTTGTATTGCGAATCTTACAAAATGTTACAAAGATAGTTTTTTTTTTAAATTGTAAGTAAATAAGCAAAAGGAAAAAAAAATCTTCTGAATACATAGGCCTCAATGGAAACATCTGTCTGTCTCACTCAGGCTAAACAAGAAGGGATCCCTCAGCTTCCTTCCTGTGTTTATGCCATGGGCTTGCTGACAGTGATCTACAGTAAATCCCAAGGCAGGAGGACGTCCTTTCCTCCGCCTCTGTTTGATGCCACGATTTTTCTTTTTTTTTCTTCTGGTGACTAAGAAACACAGAGATCACAGCTGATACCTGCCACAACAAACTCAGATTATAGTCACCTGTCAAAGCTGCTTATAAACCACATGGAATGTCAGCTGCTGCGGGGGAAGGATTATTCTGTCGCACATAAAGCTCCTCATAATAACTGCTGACACTTTTCAAGCAGATTGTTTGATTGGACCACTGAGCAAACATAGTCTGGTGACCACCTATATGATTCATTCAAGCAAAATTTGTATCAAACAATATGAATTAATATTTTAAATTTAAAAAAAAAATATTAAATTAATATTTTAATAAAAATAGTTTGTGGCAATTTAGATCAACACAAACCAACTTTGTGTATTAAGTAAAAAAAAAACTTGTATCAAAGCTCAATAACACATACCTGTCACCACACCTGCAGCCTCAGCATTAATCCCGCCCCTCACTCACCTGTCAACACATCAGCTGTCAGGACCTTACACCCTGCTGGTGACTGACTGAACTCGACTGGCTTCAGATGGGTTAATGGTGGAGACCACCTCTGAGGAAGTGTCACACGGGGAGGGAGGAAGGGGAAGTTGACAAACCATCATCAGAGAGAGGGGGGGGGTTCACAGCAGCCAGGCTCATAAGCTGCTGCAGCTGTCTCACCGCTCCAGAGGTGATGCTGCCGGAGCGCAGAGAGACACCCGGCTCCCGGCTCTGTGCGCACGCGCGTCCATCACCATGTCTGGCTTGGAAACAGGGACAAAGTTTTTAGGCTGCACCCTGCATTAGCCTCGTTGTCTTTGTTATGGAGTACTGGAGGCAGTGCGCACTGTGGCTGATCAGCTGCAACGTGCTGCCGGTGAACCACCGCGTGACTGCGGACACGGCGCAGGTGTTCGACCTGGCGCAGACGCTGCGGGACGGGGTGCTGCTGTGCCAGCTGCTGAACAACCTGAGACCTCACACCATCAACCTGAAGGAGATCAATCTCAGGCCGCAGATGTCTCAGGTAAACCGTGATGATGATGATGATGATGGTGATGATGATGATGAAGTCACCATGATGTGACTTATTAAGCTTCTGTATGCAAAGTGTCTCACATGTCCATCAGTGTCCATCACTCCTCAGACTTGAACGTGTGGGTCTCTTGTGCTGATGACAGATGACTGTCAGTTGTGTGTTGTGGTTATGAAGTTTAAAAGCTTCAAGCAACAAGTTTTCAGATGCAGGAGATTGAATTATGTCATGTCTGGATGAGGTCCCTGAACGCACCACTGTGAAAAACAGTGAGGCCTCATTCCATATGTCTTTATAAGTTGAATGCAAAAAGGTAGGAGCAGTTTCTCTGTGGGCTTAATTCTGTGTTTTAAAGTTTGGGTGGATTTTGATAATTGCCCGCGTGCGTGTTTTGCCAAGCCCAGAATTTGGGAAACCATCTCTTTTTCCTTGGCACATATTCAAACAGATAAGGGTCAGTGTAAACATCCAGGCCACAGGGTGACCTCTGTCACACCCGGACCCCCCCCCCATCTTTTTCTCCTAACTATCATAATTAACCCCAACAGACTTACCTTGTTCGTTTTCGTGACATTGTAACGACCCAATGGCAGAGAGCTAAGCATCTGTCATCCTGTGGAAACCAAACGAATGCCAAACGTTCGACTGAGCTCCCTTTACTCATCGTTTCTCCTGATGTCATTAAAGCGGCCTGATAAAATCCTGGCTTTGATCCACCCATTGGGTGAGGAGCTGGGACTGTTTGTACAAAGGCTTGCGGTTCAAAGGTTTTGCTTTTTGGAACTAAGGTTGAAACCCAACAACATGTGTAGCTGTGCGTTAGGAGACTTTGTGAATGCGCACACAGAAACTACACATTGTGATTTAAACGAACGTGTTTATCTTCGCCATCACGGTCACACACAGGATGTCCTTGATGTGATCGACGAGAAATGGAGATCAAAGATTCAAATACTTGATGCTAAACGTATTGTTTTTTCAAAGAATCGTTCTCGATATGAGATGTTTGTTGCAGCGTTTGTCATCAGGGAGATAAACTCGAGAAAACTGCGGCTACTTGTTAAAAATTTTCTTGCATTTTTGTAGTGAGACAGTGTTAGATAAAGACTTCCTGCTGTGAAGTCACCTCAGTCAAACAAAAACGCAGGTGATTAGAGCTTTTTTTTAAAAAACAGGATGTTGAATTTGACCAAAAAAAAAGATGGATGACCTATAATAGAATTTGACTCGAAGCTCAATACAAAGCACCCACACAAAATGGGATGGTTTACTGGACTTCACGTGTGTATTTTGACGAACATACGACAAAAGAACAGTTTTTAACTTCACAGTTAACACAGTGGGTAAAAATATCCTAATATATACAAATAAATACTAATTTCATCGTCAAAAAATCTTTGACGCATGTGAGAAATAAGTGTCCGCCTCTCAGCCGGACATTAGGTTGCGCTCCGTCTTATAAATTCCAAGCTTTGTGTATTTGCTCTTTCATCGTCTTGACAGACAGTGAAAGCAAACACAGGGCATAACGTGCTGAACAATGAATAGTCATAGCCTGCAGCTGTAGGGCATCTGCCTGTGTCTGAGAAAAGCATGTACGCCAGATTGTAAGTGGCCCGTTCATTGTGCCCTGCTGACCTACAATCAAAGAAAAAAGGACATGAATGTAGCTGGACTGGAGCATGAGGGTTAGTGTGCGTTGTCCTGCGCTGAATAAAGAAATGAAACGGGGAATTGACAGTAAATGTCGTACGTATGGAAAATGCTTCCTTTTTGTACATTATTTACCATATTTTTTTGATTGACACACACAACTGATGTTGCTATGAATATTAAAAATAAACAGTGCGGAATCATAAGAATCATAATAATTTTTGAATCAGTAGTTTTTAACTTTTTTTTTTTTAATTTTACCCTTAATGTAGATGTGACTCATGTTTCCTCCACTGACAAACAGGGGCCCTGAGGGTGGTGGGGTAATTATAGGCGCCTCCATGATGGCCTGATAAAAGAGGGACCCGTCTGTTCCCATGAATCTCTGCTGTACTGTAAATCATCACATACTGTGTGTAGTAATTACTTCATAATGAGCTAACATTCATGCTTGCACACTAATTTGCTGCTTAAATACTTGAATGGGTTTTTAATACAATTTTGTAAGTGTGAGCAAATAATAATACTAAAAATACAAAAAATACTAATAGTAATACTCAGCACATTGTCTGCAATGTATGAAAATTGTTTGTCTGTACTTCTCCAGCTAAGATGCCGATCCAAACAGGAAGTGACACCAAACCAGCACATGGCCAGAGGTTTCATTTGCGCACTGTGAAACTTTCACTTTTCACTTTCAGTTTGCAGCGTCGGTGTGGTTCACCTTCACTTTTATGAATGTGTCTCGAAAAAATCCCGGCGCTTTGGTTATAATGCCACTGGAACAGATGTATGTTTACTTTCAAAGAGAATGAAGTGGTTGTAGGTTTTGGGGGAGATTTTTAATTGGAGCCTCGAAACCACAGGGGCGAATGTGATTAGATTTACAGTCATCGAAGCAATAATTAATAAGATAATAAAAACTCTAATTGTTTGCTTTCCTTGGCCACAGTATATTTCTGTAAATGTAATTTTGAGGTCAATGGTCATTACCGATTCCAAAAAGATTTTAGTTCCCACATAATACTAGAATGAAAATGAAAATGAAAAAAAGTGAACAGAAAGTGTAGAGTAAATGTAAACTAACGAGTGTAACCTGTGTGGCTGTGTGCAGTTCCTGTGCCTGAAGAACATCCGCACCTTCCTGTCGTGTTGCTGTGATGTGTTCGGGATGAAGAAAAGTGACCTGTTTGAAGCGTTTGATCTTTTTGATGTCCGGGACTTTGTGAAGGTAACACCTCCATCCACCGTTCTGTTTTTCCTCTCCTCTTCGCTTCTTCTTTCTTGCAGTTTTTCCTCAAAGTGTTCCACACATTGGAAAAATGGGGATGTTTCGAAAACGTGTGAACCAAAAACCAAAACCATGTTCCATCAAAAAGAAGGAAAACCTCTCACCTATGGAAAACAAACTATATTTTACAAGTTATTTCAAATTCTTGATCCACAGCTGCAACCGCTGACTGGTGATAAATAATAATAATAAAATGAAAAGTAGTTACGAAAGTTGTTGCAGTGTTTTCAGGAAATGCTTGCATGAGCCAAAAAGTCCCAGGTGAAATCCACACCGACTGTGTGTTTATGTTGTTTGTGCTCGAGTTTCTAGTTGCAACTGATTTTGCTTGTGTCACAGTTGTGTCAAAAAATCTAAAAAAATGAATGAATGAATGAATCTGAACGTATACATGAAGACTGTGTATCATCTCATATCTGAGCTGACACACAGCTGTAAACTGAGATATGGTGTGTTTTTTCTCAGATGGGGGCACCAGCCTATGTGTTACGTATTATAAACACAGCCAGTTTTTGTTCAGCCGTTGTTTGGCCTTGCATCTCTCTGGTGTGTGTCTTTATTGCAGCGTTATTGTGCGAGGCACGCAGTTATCAGGTCAGTGGGTTTGTAGTTGTCTTACTCCCAAGTGTTATTAGTTTTGTGCATTTGGTGCAGATAATTTATTGACTATTTCAGTGTTTTAATCGGAATTATTGAATGTAATTATACTATAATTTAATATAGTTAAAATCAACCATTAAACCATTATGCAAAATCGACAATGTACAGTTTTATTCCTATCATTTTAGGGTCCTCTCAGAGGATGCTTTATGTCTATTTTCGGTACATTTTATAGCCCATGGAGATTTTCAGGCATAAGTAGTTACTTATGTATGAACAAATTTGTAATAAATGAAGTGAGGCTCTTACAGGTAGCAGACAGGGGAAAGTATATCAAACGCCTTTTATTTAGGCGTATTACACATGATTACAATGATTAGTTCACGTCCCTGCAGGGAGCAGAGATACTGGTCTTTATTATGAGTGAAATGTAAGTTGGTGCATGTTGAGCTTTGCGTGCCGTCTTTATTCTTCCACTTCAGTGTGTTATGTTCGAAAGAAGCTTCCAGTTAATCCGCTGGCTGCTGGTAATCCCACAGGAGAGGTGGCGCCTGCAAATATGTACAGTGCAGTGCATGAACAGGACAGGCTGCGTAATCGCAGTCATGTTCAGGAGTCGTGTCCGTCAAATCAACCAGCTTCCGGTAAAGGAGCATTGCACTGCATCGTTATTTCTTTATTTTTCTGGTCCGGTTTAGCAGTTGGACTGGATCGGCTCCAGGAAGTGTTGTACAGCTCAACACAAAATGCTCACTTCCTTATTTTAAAAGGTCTCAAATCTCAGCCAGTCTAATCCATCTGGGTTGAGTTGTGCCAACTCGGCCCTCAGACTGAGCATTAGTCCGCTGAATAGAGAGCTCTCTAACCTATATTTGCTGTGCTGCGGCGGTATCTAACGTGCAGCAGCAGCCTGGTGGTCTGCAAGATGAAGGCAGCACACAGGAAATGGGTTTATCTACTCCCTGTGCCTAAATGACTCGGACCACTGTAGGTTTCTAATGCTGCATTCTGAATGCAGTGCAGTCATCTGCAAACCAGCTGTTGTCGTTTTCATTTAAAAAACTCCAGGTAATGGACAGGAAGTGTCCATGACAGGTTGCAGGAAAGGGTCACGTCGTTTCAAAATCACACCTTGTCCTCAGACTTTGTGTGTCTGTGTCGGCAGAGACGTTTGTGTGAGTGTGTGTGTGAGTGTGTGTGTGTGTGTGTGTGAAAACCTGACTACATGAACATCACAAATGACTATTTAGTCAATCCTTCGAATAAAAGTGATTCTATTTGCATAAATCCAAAAAAAAAGCATGGTTATGAGGCATGATGAAAATGGAAGGCTGAATAAATGATTGTTCATGTCTGGTGTGCAAACGTTAGAGACATGACTGTAAGGTTAGATTTAGACTGACAGGCAGAGGAACAGGTTGTGAAAAGGTAGGTCGAAGGAGTTTGGTTTACCAGTCTGAGTATCTGCACCTCATCTCCTCTTCCTGTGTGAATGGCTGCTGCGGCTTTCCCCGCACCTGTGACTCTTCTAGTGACACATCTGTCTGTCTGCAGCACGATATGTCAGCTCTAAAACAGACAAACAGAGTCTGAACTGTCAAGCTGTGTTGAGTTGTGCGTCATTATTCCTCAATAAGACTGGCAGCAAAGGAAATGTTGGAGTTAATAATCACTTCATCTAACATGAGGCAACATCTGTTTTTGGTTGTTTTTTTAATGCACCCATTTATTACTGAACCAGAAATATCTGGGTTTAGATCAATTATCCCAGCTACAATAATAATAATAATGATAATAATAATGATAATGATAATAATAATAATAATGATGATAATGATAATGACAATGATAATGATAATAATAATAATAATAATAATGATGATGATGATGATGATGATGATGCTGCTGATGATAATAATAATAATAATGATGCTGATAGTAATAATAATAATAATAATAATAACACTTTCACATCAAACTGGTAATATGGTAACTGGTTATTATGTAAGTATAACATTAGCATTTATTCTCCCTTTAAATGAATGAAGTGACACACGCTTGTTTCACCAGGTTATGGACACGCTATCGAAGCTCTCCTACACAACAATCGCACAGGAAGCCGGATTCAAGTAAGTCACCAAACGTTAGAGTGCAAAAAATACACACCTGCCGCAAACTGTCACACTTATCTCACTGAGTAACTGAATCATTCTTAGTTTCGCCAGGAGCTGTACGTCATTGCAGGAAATTTGAAAAAAAAAGTATGAAAAGTGGTAAATATGTCATGTTTGCACGACATGACAAATGGTGTTATTGTGTTGCTTTTTCATTTGTAAATTTGAAATACGTTTATTTGCAACCACTGATCTCGCTGTTTCTTTTGTAAATTATTTGTCTCCAACATCTTTTGGGAAGATATTTTAATATTTTATCAAATGTTTGAGAATAACGTTTATTTTTTTAAAAAAAAATGCGTTTTGTGTACGCTGAACCTCATGCGGCTTTGCTGTCATTTCCAGGCCATTCCCGACAGAGGAGAGCCTGAAAGACGAGGACATTTACAATAACCTGGAAGACCTGATTGAGTATGTATGAAGCTGCCGCTCTGTGGGCCCATTACTGCTGTTGATTATTTGGAACGTGATTATTTTGCTCAGTAGCAGAAGCAGCTCTCCATCATCCCTGCTCTCCAGGGGTCTGGACTCCCACACGTTTCTCTGTTACTGTCAGAGGAAACCAATGAGTAATTCTGCACAGGTTTTGCTGACTGCTTGCATACCACCCACATCAAGGTTCTGGATGGGTGCTGATTGATTTCATATTTATTTATATATGTATATATATATATATATATATATATATATATATATATAAATGCAGCAGCGATTAGCTTAATGACATGTTCATCAGTGTGAAAGAAAGCGCTGCCAAGTCTGGATTTCTCATGTGACACTGGATATAAAACTTGTTGTGTTGACAATTGTTTACACTTTTTGTACATTTGTCAGTGCTAAACGCTGCTTCTAACACACAGCTAATTAAAGCTGTCTGAACCCTAACGTTATTTTGGTTTCATTATCCACAAATGATTTTTTTTTTCCATTTCTCACAACATGCGACTATGTTGTGGGGATGTTAATGTGGCGTGTGCATATATGCGCGTGTGTTACAGCGAGAGTGGCCTTGAGGACGAGGACGACTTGTACGCAACCGTGTACGGGCTGGAAGACGAGTATGCAGGTGGAGAGATCTATGAAGATCTAATGAGGACGGAGCAGAATCCCCCACTGGTACCACAATGAGTCAGCCACACACACGCACACACACGCACACACACACACACACATATGAACTGAAAGGTAATGGTATACGGGTGATCGTGAATTCAATGGAAACAAACATCTTTAAAAGGAGCCCGGAAATAATATGTATTTTTTTTATTTTATATGGATAAACTTAAAGACACATAACACGTTTCTCTAACAGGTCATCATCAGGAAAGTATACTAAGGTGTGTGTGTGTGTGTGTGTGTGTGTGCGTGCGTGTGTGTGTGTGTTCAGAAGCAGGCAGAGGTCGATGTCCGGAGCTGCTGCCTCTTGGAGATCAAACAGACAGAGGAGAAGTACACAGAGACCCTGGAGTCCATCGAGAAGGTACTGAACCTCCTTCACCAGTCTCCTCTTTGCTTTAAGCTCTCGCAGTGATGGGTTTCAAGTCTATTCCCCATCTTTCCCCAGTATTTCCTGAATCCGCTGAAGAAGTTCTGCTCTGCGGCCGAAATTGACAAAGTTTTCCTCAACATTCCCGTAAGTCCCACAACTTTCCCTTTTGATGTCGCAAGAAAAAAAAAGTTTTCCGCTCAGATACTGACGGATGCTCAATCCAATGCAGGACCTGGTCCAAGTGCACAGGAGCATGATGGTGGACGTGCAGGACTCCATCATGAACAAAAACGCCTCAAACCTCCACCAGGTTTTCATCAGCTACAAAGAGAAGTATATACATGAACCTTATAGAACATATATATATATATATATTTTTTATATATATATATATATATATGAACACTATAGAAGTTGTTCATAGGCATCATGGTGATGATAGATTTCCAACACTGATAAGTATTCAGCTTATCAGATTCATTGTTCTAATCTCCAGTCTCTACCACAGGAAGTGTGATTGCAGTGTAGCACTGAGCTACAACACGGCGCGTTTGTATATTTTTGTGCGAGCGGTGTATCACTCGGTGTGAACCGGCTGTCATGGCCTCGCTGCCTTTGCTCTGATTTGCAGACTGCTCATCTATGGGATATACTGCAGCCGCGTGGAGATCGCCATCGCCGTCTTGGACCTCATTTGCAAAGAGAAAGAGGACGTTCGACTCAAGCTTGAGGTTAGACACCAACACACATATGCACACAACCCCTGATACGTAAAGTGACTTTTTTCATATTTTGCTATGTTGCAGCCACATGTTAAAAACACATTTGTGCCCTGATACAACTCCACAACTCCACTCATACACTTGATGGTTTGGTTTTTGCGGTGACAGGCACTGTCAGCTGTGAGCCCTTATATAGACAGGTGTGTCCCTTTTTCCAAATCAAGTGCAATCAGTTGAATTTGCCACAGGTGGAGCACATCTCAAAGATGATCAAGGGAAATGGGAGAAACCTGTGTCACAGGAAAGGGTTCGGAATACTGCAGTGTGTCAATGCAATATTTCACTTCAGTTTTTCCTTTTAAATAAAAACAAAAATTTAATTCAGTTTCCACTTTGTTATTATGGTTTATTGACTATAGCTTGATAAGGGGAAACATACATTATATGACTCTAGCATAAACCTAACCCAACAAAAAAAGGCTGAATAATTTCTGAATACACTTTATATAAATATACAAACACACAACAAGTGTTCCAGTGGCCCCTAGTGTATATTTTATGTATAACATAAACAGTACACTGTCTGTTACTCTAGGTCAGTAAAAAAGCTCTGGTTTTCTGAGACAATGACACAACTGTGTACTTTGTGTGTATTTCAGGAGTGCTCCAAAAGGGCCAACAATGGGAAGTTTACACTGAGGGACCTGCTGGTCGTCCCGATGCAGAGAGTACTGAAGTATCATCTACTTCTTCAGGTACGGACATATGGGTCTGCTGATGTAGGCAGGAGTACGACACTGTTTTCCTCTGCTTGTTTGATTCCTGCTGATTCAACTTGCAGGATGCAGTTTTCAAACAGTTTCAATGTGACCACTTGATGGCGACATTCCCCATCAATTTGCCTCCCTGAACGGCGTCCATGCAGATCCATAATGTTTGAAAAAAAAAAAAAAATTCACCCGTCACTGACATGAACCAGCCTTATATTTAATCTCGATCATTTCACATTGTCTCAAGACATTTCAGTCCACAGAATTTCCTGTANNNNGGGGGAAATCATTTATGCCAGGAGCGTCTCTCATCCAATTAAAAATGATTTACATTAAAAAACATCTTAGTGGTTTTATATATTTATATGATTGAAAATTATGGTCCTCAGACATGTTTGGAAATGTGCCGAGTGTATTTTGTTTTTGCTTCCTGCAGAAAAACGAGAAGCAGATTTTAAAACCCCCCAATTTCCTGTGTGACATGTTCACACACTGGTCTGTATGAATCAGAGGTCGGCGTGTACACAGTGGCCGAGCAGATCAGGCCAATGACCAGAGAGCTGCTTTAAAGTGAAGCACAGTGTAATATGGCCTGCACACTGTAAACTGAGCTTTCTCAGAATAAAAAAAAAAGACACATAAGCTCTGATCAAAACATGAAATATGATGGCGTAATACTCCATCTTGCTAAAATGGCTTAATGTAATGTTATGATTGTATTGACGAGACAGTCTAGACCGTTATGAGGCTGTTTGGCTGGTTTGCTGGCTGACTGGTGTTCTGATGGTAATGAGACCCGGCCTTAACAGGAGACTCTGGACAGATTTCATCAACAGATTGGTTCCTCTGTGCAGGTTCCTCTCCCAAAATATACCCGCATGTGTTCATTAATCAAAAGGATGTGTGTGTGTGTGTGTGTGTGTGTGTGTTGGCAGGCTGATTCGCTACAAGCATCTTTTCCCCACGTCTGTTTTCGTCTAAGCATCGTGATAGTGTATCAAAGAGAAAAAGAAATCGCACTTACTTGTCTGTTACAGTTCACCTTTATCTTTTGGTGTTGTCGTACTTGCTGGTAGCAACGCGACACAAAAACAAGAGGATGCAATGGAGATACATTAAATAAATGAAAAGAATTGCAGGTCAGCAGGATACTAAAGACGGGCATATGAAACAACAGGAAATACATAGGAAAACAACAGGGACAGGGTAACAGGTAACAACAAATCAGGTGTGTCCGTGTGCAGGAAGGCGTAGGTGAATGGGCAACAAGTGAGAAAGAAAAGCAGGAAGTAAACAACAATGATCTCAGCACATAAGTGTTTTAAAAATAAAAGGGGGAATAACTCACAAAGAGATGCAGACGGTGACGAGTGCATTCAAATATAATTTGTGTGGATGGACTTGAAGACTGTTTCCTGGACTCCATCTGTTTTACTGCTGACACACGAGAGTAAACAAAAAATAAGGCGCTGTCGTCTGAGTCCAAATAAAAAGGCTCGTTTGTTATGCAAAAAAAAAAAGAAAACCAAACAAATAAAAACAAGATGGAATGTTGTTTTTGAAATTATATTTTAAAGGAACCATTATCGTCAAATGGCGAATGTCATCTTTGTGCGAGACTTCTGAGTGTCCCCTCTCTGTCCTCCTCCAACAGGAGTTAGTCAAACACACTCACGACGCTGCTGATAAGAGCAACCTGAAGATTGCTCTCGATGCCATGAAAGTAAGTGCAGTGCTTCTGGTAAATACGCCGTAATTACTGTGATTTCACCTTGTTACCAGCAGTGGGCAGATAAATCCCAAAAAGCTCTGCCACGATCAGCTGTTAAAGATGGGGGGGAAACAAAAGCAGGGAATGCATATTTAAATGCACGAGAACACACTCTACAAGATAAGCATGCATGTACGGAATTACAGGAATAGTTTTAGGGAATTTGCTCATTTGCTTTCCTGCCAAGGAGACGTTTTTCCGCCCTCGGATCTGTGTGTTGGATCTGAATCCACAAGCAGCAGCCGATGTTTGATGCACGGAGCTTTCTGGGAATTGGCTTTGTTGGAAACTGATTTGAAAAGGGCAGGCACTTGTAAAAAAAAACAAAAAAACCAACAAAAAAAACACACACTTGGCAGGTGATTTGAAGAACCATCATCTATTATGGTTGCCAAACAAAAATCTTTGCTCCTGTTCCTCTTTTACAGAACTAATTCTCTCCAGTTCGGATACTGAAACGATAATATACACATACCTCTGCACTATGTGTATAATATCGCACAGCCGCTTCTCCTTATCATCACGTCTACGATAGACTCATGGAGGCCAGTGGTTATTTTACCTGTAGGACAGATGGGTCCAAACCTCTGTTATTGTTTGGAGTGAGCAATGCCGAACTAAACCCTCACTCCAAGAGAGTCAACATGGACTGTTTTGAATGATCCTGTTCAAAAACGTTCTTTTAAATGTACAGTAAAGGCTCAGATCTTTTACCGTTTGCAGTGGAAAACCCCCAATAATAAACTATGTGTGTATTTGTGTGTGTGTGTGTGTGTGTGGTTGCCCAGGACCTGGCTCAGTATGTCAACGAGGTGAAGAGAGATAACGAGACTCTGAGGGAGATCGACCAGTACCAGAGGTCTATTGAAAACCTGGTAAAGGAACAAATCTCTTCCTGCAACTATCACGAGCTGTTAATGTACAATTTGTGAAGCTGCAAAATACTCGTTGTGTCTTCTCAGCAGAGGGTCTCGCTTTTTTCGCGAGCAGTCGCCCTCACCGAACCAGTCGGGGACTGTCTGAGTGTGTTCGATACAAAAAAAACACAACACAAAAAGCAGGCTCTTTGTTTTGCTTTCAGAATCAGCCATTAATCACCTTTGGTCGTCCGAAAGGAGATGGAGAGGTTCGCATCATCTCCTCTGTGGACAAGAGGAAACAGGACAGGTCGTTCTACTGCACGTTCACAACATGACATGATGTCCCCGTACAATACTAATACACATTCCCACCTCTTCCCATTGTACAGACACATCTTTTTATTCGATGTGGCTGCCATCGTTTGCAAAAGACGAGGAGACAACTATGAGATGAAGGACATACTGGACCTCAACTACTTCAAGATCACCAACAACCCCACGTCGGACAGAGAGTGCAAAAAGGTCAGCTGGCAGGGACATAAACACATCACAACACAAAATATTTCATTTCATGTCACTTAAAAAAAAAAAGATCTCAACCACTAAGTAACAAAACGGGAATGTTTTAATGAAACATCTGTTTGGCAGGAGGTTTTTGTAGAAATGGTGAATCCAGAAATACATTACCTCTTGTTTGCTGGTGCAGTTCTGGAAAATCCTGATTTACGCACCCGTGACACATTGTTGTGACACCTCATACAGTTTATATCACGTGCTCGTGCTCACCTTGCGGGAGTGTTTCCAGGCAGTATTTCAGTGGAGGGGACTTGTTGATGCCTTGTTGATGTATCCTCCCAGATGGCTCCTTCACATGCCGGTGCTGATTGCTAATGGGAAAATGACAGCTGGCCGGAATGCAATTGTTGTGTGCTTTTTCTTTTTCTTTTTTTTTTATTAGCGGCACTCTATTATTGCACTCATTGACTCCATTGCTCCTTCATGATATATGTGTGTGTTTGTGTTTGCGTGGGATACTTTTATTGGTGTTATTTATGTGTGGTCATACACGTGATTGATTTTTTTTTTTTCCTCTGGCTGCGTTTGTCATTATTCACGGTTGACATGAGTCTAAATGTGCAATATTACGCTGAAGGTGGGACGACATGGAGTCATATCGCAGAGCACGATTGGATACATCGTTTCCCATTATTTTTTATCTCGTCCACCGTCCAATGAAGAGCTCCGTCCATCACACGCCACACAAAAAGACACGCGTACAAAAATTGTCTTGTCGCGATAAAAAGAGAAGAATACAGACATACAGATAGTGTGTGTACCTACATCCACCTTACAACACACACACACACACACACTGCCGGACAGAGATGCTAATATCAGGTGATGAATGTGTGCAGTCCTCCAAGGCTGCTTATAGCTATATATCATTTTCTGCTAAATGAAACTTCAGTGTGTGAACGCGGTGCCACCGAGGACCCACACACTCATCAATGATTTAACACTTCAGCAGAGCTCTAAAACAGTCACGCTGGCCAACCGTGCCCATGGGCAAGGCATTTAACCTGTGAGTGCTGCAGTGGCACCACGTGGTGACCGGCGCTCCACAACCAAGGCTTTTCTAGGAGTAATATTTTTTTGCCTCAGCATTATTGGTAATTACTGGTGAGGACTGACGATACGATTAATCTACATCTGCCAACACAAGCCCCATGAAATCATCATTGCCTACTTTGTCCTTGACAAGAAGAACAGGTGCAAAGGGCTGATTTCGAGGAGTTAAGGGAATTTAAACAAGGCACACAATAAAACCAGTCCTCTGAAGCATCCATCATGTTTTTTATCCTCCACCATGTCAGACCAAACAAAATAAAACTAATAATTGTTATTTATGGGTGTCGTTTGGCTAAAAATGGCTCGTGTCTGTCAGATGGGTGCATTATTGGGCCATATATATATATATATATATATATATATATATATATATATATATATGAACGCTGTGAAGGACTGAAATTAGTGCTACCAGTAAACGATAATTTATCACCTTCCTGGGTAATTTGCCAGATAACGTCGCTAAATATCATCACCATAAAGGAGGAGTTTGACATTTTGTGAAAGACGCTTACTCACTTTACGTCAGACAGTTAGAGGAGAAGATCACTCATGTCCGGATGCTAAACACAAAGCTTCATTCAACAGTGAGCTGAGGACGGAGACCGGAAAGGCCAGAAAATCCTCTTAGCAGCACATTTCAGACTCACTGAAGAACACGTTTTTGTTTTATTCTCATAAAGACTAAACTGGAAAGTGGTGGACTATTGGCTGTGTGGAGTGGTTTCCTGGTGTGTGGTCATCGCTGTGAGGTTGCCTAGCAACGCTGTTCTCAGTCTTTATGTTAAACAACGTCACTGTGTGTAGCTTTAGGTTTGCCTTTAGGCATGACTATGTTATCGATCTTTAGCAAGTCGGAATACTCCTTTAGTAAATACACCACAGCAACCCTTCCATGGGTTTTACAGCGTTATGACAGAAACAATATCAGGCAAAGTCAAAAACAAAGTTCAGTCCACCTTTAACTCGTTAACTCTGTGAGTGTATTCATTGTGTATTCTTATTCTTATTGATTATGATTATTCTGCAACACAATCATTCCAGTTGAAATTCAAATTCAAATAAAAATCTGGCGATGGCATGAAAACAAAAAAGCAAACATTGGATTTGATCTCGGTCCTCTCCTTGACCCCCACAGTGGTGCTACGGGTTCTACGTCACTCACCAGCAGGGCCACACAGGCTATGAGCTCTTCTTTAAGACCCGGGAGCTGAAGAAGAAGTGGCTGGATCAGTTCGAAATGGCCACGTAAGTACACGTGAGACCTGAACACCACAGTGCAGGCAGTTTGTGATCAACACAAAACACCAGTGTGCGTATCAGAGGGGAAAAACACACCGTGTACCCGTGTGCATATGTGTGCATATGTGTGTGTGTGTGTGTTTGTGTATAGTGTTTGTTTGTCTTTGTTTGCATGAGTGTTATTCCAAGGCCAACAGAGATGTTGACTCTGTCATGTGAACTGTTTGATCAGGTCTTAGCTGTAACCAAGCACAGCCTGCTGACGACAGTATGATAACACACACGCACACACACACAGACACACACACACACACACACACACAGTAAGTTCTAAAAAAGAGCTGCAAACTACAAAAAAGTCTCTACACATCAGTGTTTATGAAAGTATGCAGCGTAGTATTGTTTTTAACAGTAGGAGTTTTTTGTAGTGTGCCAGCAGATATCCTCGTTTAGTGTGTTGATCCTGAAGAACACAGTGTATGTTATGTTGTGTTTTGACATTACTCTCTGACTGGCTGGAAAATTCTTTTGTCTTTTGGGGGTTAATACACATGATAACAACATTCCTGGGATGCTGATGGCCTCCCCTGATATTATGATTAGTATTATAT